>CABFVX010002419.1:38830-52991 GCA_902151425.1 Timema shepardi
AGTTTTACCCCCCTTTCTAACCCATGGGCTTCCCCCTCCTCCACCCCGTCTATGGATAATCATATGCCGCTCTGAGGTCTTGTTGTTTAACCGACCATGTTAACAACACTGTTACAATAATAACAACTTTTTTTATATCCGATATTATGGGGACATGAACGAGGCGCACTATCGTACAGGATTAACTTTATTATAATGTATGGCACTGTACGGTCCAATTTCATAAGAAGAGCCTTTATTAACATCTATAATATTTACTAGATTCTTTTTTTTCCCCCGTCATCATACGTCATGTAATGTTATTTGCATGTGTTACTTTTGTTTGATATTATCACTACATATAAAATAACCAAAGTAATAAAGTAAATGGTTTTCAATATTTGCAGAAAAAGGGTTTGTATTTTTAAAAAGGCCCTCTATATTAAATTGTACTGTATATGCAATGCATTACACTACCTAGTAAGGTAGTAACAGCCTTGTAGCTACAGTAATAGCTTCTTTGGTGCTGACTGACAGCTAAAAGCTTTGAAAAGTTACCAAACCAAATTATGTATCCCTACGCATAACCATATAATCTGCAAAAACATGTGTTTAGCAGCTGTCACTTCTGCCGGTCAAAATTTAGGTATATACCTTAATGTTGACTGTCATAAGTCAGCTGTGAGCTGTCAGTCAGCACCAAAGAAGCCATGAGGCTACTGTATGTAGCACCTAGCTTATATTTTTCACGGAATAGAGCCATACATATATATATAAACTATATTTGCTTGGCTCCGCGTCTTACAACCCGTTCGTGCTAAACGGACATTGAATAAAGTTATAGTTTGGTGTAACTAATCAACTAAAGTAATCAAATGACTTACTAAGAAACTATAAATAAATCGTAATTAACGCTTACTATTGACTAGTAAGCCTACGTTAAAATAAAGTTTTTTACTTGAGCCAAGTAGCTGGCAGGACCATTATTCTTATTTAACTACATATATTCACTAAAAAAATAATCAAATTTTGTTAAACAACCATTTGGGCAACAATAATTCAACCAAGAGATTTTAATTATATTTTTTAAGGCTTTTGTACATGATATTCAAATTGTTAGCTTAACTAAAGGGTTAGGTATGAAGAAAAACTAGGCTTGAAAAAAAATTAGCCCACATTTTCAAGTAGGGCAAGTATGAACCTAATAAAAATAATACTAAAGTGAGATAAAGGCCATGGGCTCCTGTTACAAGTAAATTGAGAAATATGAGCTTAACGTTAATTCCTTGTGCAGATTGATTCACATTTTAATTTTTATACTTTGATTTATATTTTGTAATTGAATGGTTTAATTATATCTATAGTTTATTTTTCAATACCACTGATAATTTACTCACCATTTAACCATAGGAGTTGTCAATTGTTTTTACCCATCGATGTTTAATCTTTTTTTTAACTAGACAGTCCATGACGGGAAGACAAGAGTAAAAATCCCCTTCGGGTGTACGTAGGATTTTTTATAAAAATGTTTTTTCCACTCCCCACGCAAATGTGGGTACACTTTCTCCAAATTCAAAAACTCTAGCGTAATCAGTACATATTATACGTATAGACCGAACAGGAAGTAAGAGACAGTATTATATATATATTTATATATATTTATATATACTAGACCCTTCCCCGTCCCCATTATATTTTCAACCCACATATTGAAGAATCATCATAGACTCTACCATAAAATATGAGTGACTATGGACATTTTTATGAAGAATAAATTAAATTTTCAAAATAAAATATAGCCTATGTTACTCACTGATGATGTAGCTTTATATTGGTGAAAGAATTTTTTTAATCTGTCCAGTAGTTTGTTAGTTTATCCATTACAAACAAAAAAACAAAAAATCAAATCTCTCCTCTTTATAATATATGTATCTAATGTATGTAATATATGTAGCTATATATATATATGTATAGCTACAATTTATTTATACTTTCCTCCCTATTTGATTATTATTTTGTGATCTCTTTTGTCTGTCAACTAGTGTTTATCTGTTAGAAAATTAATTTAAATTAATTTGGTGTTTGCTTATTAAATCGTTAACACTAAATTAAACATGTTATTATTTTTTATAAGGGAGTTACATTTTTTAAATAAGTTTTACAACATTATTTTTAGAACCACAGTTTGTTAGTTAGTAATTTCGCAACAAGAACAATATAAAAGGATTTAATTATGTTTTTTAATAATTATTGTTCTACACGCTTGGTTAGCGACAAACATATTTTGGACTAAGCTCTAGGTCCCTGTAAATCAATCAGATAC
Source organism: Timema shepardi (assembly GCA_902151425.1). Lineage (NCBI taxonomy): Eukaryota > Metazoa > Arthropoda > Insecta > Phasmatodea > Timematidae > Timema > Timema shepardi. The sequence continues at coordinate 41,133 of CABFVX010002419.1, forward strand.
CACTACATAACCTAGTTTTGCAGGGGATATATTTGACCTTGTAGTCACTCGAGCCAGGCACACTTTAGATAACAAGGTGAGCGCACTACCTACTGAAATCACACTTTCTTTTCTCTCAAAGTATCAATTGTAATAGTTCTGAGACTTACTTTTTGTTTGTTAAACCTAATAAAAAACCATCTTAAATAAGTTTGAAAGAAAAGTTTGTATAAACTTGGAGCCACACTCTTTAAAGTACAAACACACACGAAATCCTGGCAGAAGAAGCCACAGATTCTTTGCTGCGGCACACAGAGGAAAAAGGGTTCACACATCACAGAATTCTCGTTCGTGCCCAGCTCTCTTGATTGGAGGGTTGCCGCATAGCCCCTTGCCTTTCACCCACGTCTTTCTACCACTATCCTATTCTTGGACCCGTAACCCGTACTCCAGTACAAGAAGTTACCGAATTACAAAGAGGCTTCTGGGTAGAAAGAAGATTTCTTTCGGTGTCACTTCTACCCCCTACCCATACTCCCCCCTCCCCCCGTCCTGCTGAGATTTTTTCCTCAAATACCTCTTTTTTAAATTTCTCAAAAAAAAATGGAAAATATTGTTTAGAAAGAGATTTTTGTGGGTAACATTTTATAACATTTTTGATTTCTTCGATAAGATCTAGGGCATAGATATTTCCTATTGTTTACTTAAGAACCGAAGTTTGTGAAAAACTGTCTTTATATAATGTTTTCTTTGTGTCGTAAAAAACTTTAAAAATAAAGTATTTATGTTGGGGATTTCTTAGTTGGATATATTGTGTATCTATAACTTTTAAGCTTGATGAATTAGTTATACCACTTTTTATATTACTACCATCCTTGATTATTCAGTTTGATGTACTTAGTGTAAGATCAATTTATAAAGGAAAATCCTCATCTGACATCTAAGAAATTTAATAGATCTACTTTCATATATGATATTTATACGTCAATTTATGTTAACTACAGTTGTCATTCTTGTAGATACTATTAGTATCTATAAAATAGCACTATCTCTATATATGTCAACTACATAAAAATATGTTTGTATTTTTTTTAAAGTTTCTTCCTGTCAAAATCTTTATATCTGTGTGCACTACTGGATACGCAAAGCAAATTATGATTATAGTCTTGATTGAATCTTATCTTACTATTTTAATGGTGATCGGTTTATTGAAAACCTCTGGTATAGTAGATAAAATTGATTACTATTCCAATATTCCAATTTATTTTTAACTTTTATAATGTTTTGTTTCTCTTAGGCAACCAACGTCTAATTCTAAGTCTTTATTGTTTCAAGTAATATATTAGACATTTTCCAAACACAAAAGAGATTTTGGTTCAATTCTTGTTTTTTTCAATAAAGTTATTTACTTGCTTATAATGAGTTAGTTATGTTTTAAATTGGGTAAATTACTAAGAGCTAAGGGTAGGTGTGTAATTTGGCATAGGTTCTAAGTTGTGTTCTTGTATAAAATAAATAAGTATATTATGTATGAATATAAAATGCTAGTTAAACACATTTACACTGTCCTTTCAATCCTCGGTTCCGGCACAGATTTATCTGATTACCAAACCCTTCCTTCACCTCTGACAAGACATCTTGTGAATGTGGGGAATGCCAGGCCTCCACCGTGGTTCGGATTCCACGTTAAACTGTAGGTCCTCCATTTCATCTTACAATCACCCTACCAGTACACATTAGCGTAAGTGCGGATAACCCGAACGGGTAGTAAGACGCGGTGCTAAATATATAATATATAATAATAATACACTGTCCTGACGTCATGTAAACGCTTCGTTACGTCATTCCCTTGCTCCGAGTCCTCCCAAAACTTCTACGAGAGGAAATGATTCACTCTCGGAATTGTTTCTTCCGCCTGTGAAAGTAGCACCGCTTTTGGTTGTTTGGATGCCATTTGTATAGATGGTCGATCAAATCACCTGATGGAAGGTTAAGAGATACACCCAAAAAGTTACGAGTTTTTCTAAAGACCTTGAATCCATTATGCGCGATTGTTAAGTTGATTAAGCTGTAAACCTTTTTGCTACAATGTTTTACGGTTAAAGGAAAAAAATCTCTTGAATGAATTTATCATGTAATCACTTATAACTTTCAGGTACAAATGATATTAAAGGTATTTTGAACTTGTATTCAATAAAAGAAACATATTCTATTGTAAGTGCCACATCAAGGTATTACAACTCTTGTTTTATTAATGTAAAGTATTATATTTATCTCTTTATATTTGTTTTTTCTGTGAAATTATGATTTTATTTTTGTGAAGCTAGGCTCTAGTTACAGCGAACCCACATATAATTTATGTTTTATTTAATTTGTTTCAGTTAAAATAGAGTTGATTCGTCTATATTAAATTTGTATGAGAATCACGTCAATAATTTTAGAAGAAAAAAAATATATGCTTTCTATTAATTTTGACTAATACCACATGCACAAACGCTTCATTCCATTTCTCTTTAAAAGTACGACGAATGTAGAAATAAAGGAAATCTCGACGTGATGAGTTATTAGAAGTTTGATGGCGTTTGTTGTGTTGGTGGTAGCTTACACGACTCGGGTGAGTTATGGGACTGGATGTAAACTCACGTTCATTTCCGTGTGAAACAGATGTTATGTTTGTGGCGTTTCCACAGTTTTCTTGCCTTGTGTTTTTACTTTATTTTATTTCTTCGCTATTTTTACAACCAACTTGTGGGAATGGAAACTGTACATTCCAGCACAGCTGTTAAATACATTTTTGGCTTTTATCTAAACTAGAAAGGGCTTTCTACCCTTTTGCCTTTTGATTAAACCGAGGGGTTTGTTATAAAGTATCAAACACAAGAATCCTAGGCATTTATTTTCATCACCCGTCACCATTAAATGGTTTTAGGACTATTGCAAGTAGATTAGGTTAATGATACATTCCTTTCTACATCTTAAAAGACAAGTTACAACTTATTTAAGTATACATAATATTTATTTGATAAAATCTATTGATAAGATGGAGTTTAATAGGTCATAATACAAAATAGAATTTTAATGACTGCTAAACCTGATTTATAATTCCTCTTGAATAGTAGACTTAGGGATAGATTCCAATCTCTTGAGTTTGGCTAAATAAAACCATTTAGACTGAAGCAAATTGACAGCTGCGTTTCTTAATGAAAGAAGCTATTTTAAATTCGAAAATAGAACTTTAACTTTACAGTTTGTAAACTATTTTTAGTATATATTTACTTTAATATTATTATTATTTCATCGCCTCTTACTACACGTTCGGCCTATACGCCTTTAGTATTATTAAAACCGTAAAATAAAGTGCCTTATAGATATTAGTAGAACATAATGGGAGTGAATCTATTATTAATTTAAAATCTAATTTCTTAAGCTCCTTGAATTGATGTAAGACGATATAGTTTACAATTTTTCAAATTTCTTACTAAAAACTTTAATGTTCCATGTCATTCCATAGAAAGCTATCTTATAAAAAATTCTACTTTAATAAAAAAAATCTTCATATTTTCTCAGTTACCCCGCCCCCCCTTCCCCTTTTCGCTCGTCTCATTTTAGATACCCTTCTGGTCAACTAGTTATGTAAGGTTTAACTACAACGACCTAGATAAATCCTCTCCAATCACTTTTCCGACAGATTGGTCGTTAGTAAAACTGGCAGCAGCCACAAGATAAAAAAATGTATATAAAAAAGTTTGTATAAAGCAGAAGAAATAAGAAGAGATTTGAGCAAAAGTTAAGCCAGTCAATCCAGGGAGAAAATGGCGTCTTAATAAGGACAAGTATCTGTAATTTGCTATGACGTCATCGTGATTGAATTAATGTGGCGATGAGGAGTAAATTGGAGGAGTGAGCCCTCTGAGGGAATTTCGGAAGCTAATATGACTGGGAAATAGGATAAGGTGGTGGAGGAGACGGGGAAAGTAAGGGCTGGAAAGGAAACACATTTTATTTCTTTTTCGTTTGGCAGTAGTGGTGGTAGGCGTTACCCAAGATGGAGTTGTCTAATTGAAAGAACAAGTTTGATCGATTTTTAATTATAGAAGTTAATGAACATGCATTTTATGAAATCGGTAATTGCTAGAATAATTCCGCGTATTACATCATTTTCTGGGAGTTTTTAACAAACAATAATTATTAAAATATTATAAATAAATCAAAATATAAAATTACCGTGGTCTCATAACTAGTAAATAGCTTCTTACTTGCTATTTTTAAAATTTGTTTCTTTATCTATAAAAATTAATTTAATTTATTAGGTGTATGTGTTAATTAATAGGTAATCTAAGATCTGCACATTGTAGGTCTGTATGTAAATCTTACGGGCCAAACCATAAATAGTCGTGTGTTGATCATTGTATTGTTATTTTGAAAGGTTAGTTTCAATACGACCGCTATATTTGTTTTATCATTTTTGGTATCTTTAACTCGTAGGAATATAAGATTTGGTTAAGGCATTTTTGAATATTTTGTTTTCAAACTGTTATTGTCTTAGCTAAACTTTTCTTACAGATGGTTTGAAAAGCTTTCCTAGATTTAGTATAACTTAGTATGATAGAACTCATTTAAAACTAAACTATAGCAGTCAAGATTAATATTCTTAAACCTCATTATTAGTTCTATTTATAGATTTGTTTTTGTTTGTTTAAGATATAATTTCTGATCCGAATTATTTTTTTTATCTCCACACGACTTATAAACTAACTTGAATTTAGAATAGACGGACCACCCACTCCTCCGGCCGTTTATTTATAACTGGGGAAAGAGGAAACCCCTATTTCATTAATGTTACTTTTTAGTTCATGCCGGAAATATAACCCAGGACCCTTAAGCTCTGTAGACAGATTCGCCTCCGATTAAGGTGTCAGATGGAGTCTACAGGAATATATATATATATATATATATATATATAATTTATTTCAGTTCTTAATCTCGCTAGTCACCTCGGGGAGAACACAGACAAACCATCAAGCTCATTTATTCATATTTACCAGGGACAATTGGTTCACATTTTTCTATATGGGTGTCTTGAAAACGATTGATCGTTTATGATTTTACACATTCTATCCTCGTGAATTCAGGTGCATTTACCCTCAATTATTATCTTGATCCTCCATACTTCATAAGTTTAACTAATTTTAGATAGAAAGGAGGGATGATTAAATCGATTTTTAAAAAAAGACACAGCTTATAAATATTAGTAAATAAAATATGGGAATATTTTTCAATCTGTGTTTTTATTATTGCTGTGCGAGTAGTCATTTTCTCACTTTTGAGTCGAGTAAATGAAAACGAATTTTCTTTGAGTTAGAGAAGTATATAGCAATATTTGTACAGTATTTAAAGTATAATTTGTGTAATAGATCCATGCATGATTCATATATTAAAACAAACATATTTTTTAGTAGAATTAAATTTTTTTCGTGCAAACATATATAATCAAACGGATTATATTTTTAAATAAATTAAATACAAATTGTACAATTTTTTCAATTAAACAAAAGGAAATACTGAGTGACTCCTTGCTGTGGAACTATACTTTAAAATTGAATAAGATTAAATAAACTAGGAATTTCCACGAAAAAATATCAAAAATTCCAAGTACTTAAATTTTCGAGTTTTGTATAAATCTTTGAATCAAATTCAAGCAGCTACTCGGCTCGAAATCGAGTTCTCGCCTAACTTAGTGTGTTTTTAGTGGTAATGTTTGTGAAACTGTGCAGGACAATCTCTTACGCTACTCTCTACATCTTGAACCAAAGCTTTTATTTCGATAATTGGAACAAATAAGTAGCGGCTTCAACAAAACGTAGCCCTTAGCCTTAACGCGTTAAATCTCTTTTCCTCTTGGTGCCTCATACACGGTTGACCGGATAGTGATTTCGGAGGAGTGTTGGAGTGTGGGCTGGTGTTTTAGGGGGAAGGGGTTGCCCGGAGTTGTAGAGAGTGCGCGTCGGACCCGTCGGCTGGGCAACGTTCCCGGAGCGGACATGGTGTAATGAGGCTGACCGGAAATTAGCCTTTCCGGACACGGCACTTCAAAACTCCGTCGGGGGGTCGTCGCGCGCGGACATGAAATATCTCTCTCTCTCTCATCCACCCCCTCTCTGTCTCTCTCCTGCACCGTGATTAACTAAATGGACGTTTTGGTCGTGTTCAGGAAAGTCGAACCTTTGCCCAGTTTAATAGTTATAGTAAATTTGGGACCCTCTGTATTAAGAAGTATCAATATTGCTAGCTCTGAGTAGCCATATTTTTTAATTTCTCACACCCCTCAGGAAGAGAAATTATTTTTACCGTTAAAAAAAACTCAAACTTGAAATTTTGATGGATGTAGAAATTTCATGAGCCCCTGAACCCTTTTTTTCGCTACCATCTCTCTGTATGTGTGTCTGTATCTAGAACAAAAACAATTTTTCATATTGGGCTCAAACTTATTATCTAGGTTTTTTATAAGTTTATTATGGGGGGATTTTTGAACTAAATATTCAATCTTAAAATTAAGAGTAATATAGTTTTATTATGGCTGAAAAAAGAAAATGTCAAATTTTCTCAATCTTATTTAATGATTTGGTTCAACATTTCAAATAAAATGCTAACTCTAATTTTCCCGTGACAGTGACCTTAAAGATATGTATTTTAGAACAACCATTTGAGATATTAAATAACTTATAATTCTAAAGATGCAGTAGTATACACAACTCTCTTGTTCTAAATACTCGTACGTGTTTCCAAACATATAGTTTCAGAGCTATAAACAAACACACAAACCCTTCCTTCACCTCTGACAAGACGGTTATTAACCACAAATTGTGAATGTGTTGAATATCAGGCTTCCACCATGGTTCGGATCCCACGTTAAACTGTAGGTGCTCCATTTCATCTACCTATCTGCCTACTATTCCAAATCAGCGTGCATATAACCTGAACGGGTAGTAATACGCGTTGATAGTTAAAATAATAATAAAAAAAACATAATAAACACACCTTACAGAAATGTTCTAGCAAAGAGCACATTAATCATTTAGTACAATAAGATAATTTTTAATATATATATTATTGTCTTTTAAAATGAAATTGATAATGGTTCTGTTTGCTAGTGTGTTTCTGTAACAGTGTCTATTATGTATTCTCACAAAATTAAATATCTCTATTTTAAGATAAAAGATAGTAAAGTCAGTTTTGCGTGCCATGTGAGTTTTTTAAACTAAAACTGGAAACATAATTATTTAAAATTTCAATATATGATGTAAATTAGACGATTTCCAATATTTGAACTTGAACATCAAACTTGAAAATTAAATAAATTGTACTGTATACCGCAAATAATTTTCTCGTCGTTTTACCTAAAAACAGAGACATTTACTTAAAATTCTTGGGATATGTGAAAAAGGAATAATATACTTTCTAGGCGTAGAAAATTTTTTCCACCAAAGAGCATGAATTAAATAATACTTTGTTACAGAAACATAGAGAACATAGAATTATCTCTGACCATCAGAGAGCCTGACAATCAACTTCACATTTCTTAGATCTCCACTTAAAAATATATTTGTTTTTTAAAGCTCGTAAAATATTGGTTTTGTAAAAATATATAGGTGTTTCAAGTTAGGCAACTTTTCGACGATAAGTTATTTCTTATCTCAAAATGTAGTATATATATTATCATAGTTAAGGATTTATATTTATATAAAGTACCCAAAAGTCACTCAAATGAAAAAATGAGACGCACTATTCTGTTTCTAATGTTAAAACAGTTCCCAGATACGATTTTTAATAAAAATCTGTAGGTCCAGTTTTATGAACATTTTTGTGTTCTCTGGTCTTCTTTAAGTACAGCACCCCTAATTTTAAGGTTAAATAGAACATATCCTTCTGGGAAATCTTATCAAAATGTTAGATACCAGATTTTAACCCAACCTGTAAAATGGTATCGGCTTTAGGCCTGGATAGACACACAGACAGACGGCATCGCAAAAACATTTTTTTATACGTACAAGTGGTCATGAAGCGTAGACATTCATTAAAAATCTTGAACTTGATTTTTTAACGGTCATAATACTTGCTCTTTGCGAGAAGTCACGCGAAAAAGTAAAATTATGAGTAAATTCACACCAAGATGTGGATTCATATCGCAAGAATAACAAAAATGTTGCTAGCGTTTCTGTGCTTTGCTGTCGATAACACCTCTAATAAAAGTCGTGTTTTCAAGAGGCTCGAAAAGTGGTAATGAATCTGTCGTGCCGACATTTTGGGGGGCGTGGTAAAAGGAACTGACCAGTGTCGTAATAAAGCCATGAACTAATATCTCTCTCTCTTTTTATATACATCTCTCTTTTTATCCTCTCCCTCCTTTCCTATCCTCCAAAACCCTCTGTTGACACGTGATTCCACGTGTTATTAGTGGAGGGAAAGTGGTTTCCCATGTAAATTTCATAGCAAATTTGAATAAAATCGATGAAAAGGGTGTAGTTTGTCGGCGAGATTGATATCAATCAAGTGGATTGGATGCCTCTAACTACTGTGATAATTTGGGGTCAGCCTAGAAATGGTGTGTGTTTCGGAGCTATTTCTGGTACCTACGTTGTTTTTATTACAAATGCTTTAACCAATAGTGGCGTATGCACTCCTGTGAACTAAGGGAGGGGGAACCTTTCAAGAGACTTTGCTGGCATTTTTAAAAATATTTCATCTTAATAGAAGGTAGGGCATTATAGCCAAGATAAATAATATAACATAAAAAATAGACCTACGTATAGTTTTAATTGTTTTTCAGCCATGTATATAACATAATTTTTGAAACAACCTTTTTTCACAATGATACGAATGAGGAAATAAAGAACTTTTTTAGGGGACTCTACTAAACCTATTGAAATAATATTTCTTGAAAATTACCTTCAATAACTATTCATCAAAATGAACTAATAGATGAGAATCTATTTTCAAATTAGGAGGTCTATATTACTTTTTTTTTAAATATATTAATCCTACCAATTAATTTTTATCATGTATTGAAATTTTGGGTGGGAGGGGGAAATTTGAGATTCCAATCTATGTCAAGTCCTTTTCATTATTAGTAATGAGTGACACATTAATGTCTTGGCGTATATATAGACAGGCTCGTTATAATTAAATGATGAATGGTATAAAACTACTCTTTTCACATCAGATATAAAAATAACACCACACGTCAGTCAGGTGTAAAAGCAGGAAAGGGGGGAGGGGGAGCTTGACTGATGAAAATGTTTGTATGGATACAAAAATAATTATTTGATTGATGGAATACTTAAGTATTCCATATCAGATTTTTTTTATGGTACCACGAGTGTCACATTTATTTTTACCTTTCACAGGTAGATCAATGGGAATTGAACGTTTTCACAATGTAGTGAAAGCACTCCAAACTACAAGTACGCCTTGAGGGAAAATGTATGGTATTACTATACTATAGAGCTCATGATATTTGCTTACATGAATATACTGTTAAAACATTTCGTGTATGCTATTTTGAGGTAGAAATATGGTTTATTACGGAGCTTGATTCAAACTCATTTTGACCTATCATGGGGAAACAATTTATGGAAATATTAAACAGACAATGGATAGTTGATTATTAGATTAAAAGCATACACATAGCTGTATATATGAAGTTTTAGAAAGGGTATTTAAAAAGTAGAAATTTGTAGTGGTGCAAATTGATCAAGCTTTCTCTTTATTATTATTATTATTATTATTATTATATTAATAACAATTGACAGTTGCAGATAAAGTTATCTTACAATACACAAATAAAAGTAGTCAATTTATAGTGACTTTTCTAGCTGGGATAGACTGCCCGATGTGTCACATATCTACTTGAAATAAACTAGACTTCCGGTGACTGGGAGATCGTGTTAATGTGTACAAAGCGTTGTTTTTCCTAAATATTTTCCTACTCTCTCTCTCTCTCTCTCTCTCTCTCTCTACGCAAATGCGGGCTCAACTATAAATTAAATCTATTGAATCCCTGACCTTTTCGATATAATTAGTACTTAGGCGTATAGCCCGAACGGGTAGTAAGAAACAATGCTAAAACACACTTTTTTTTCAACCGTTTCCTATGAAATTTCGAGTGATCTTAGGAACACCCACAATATTATATAAATTGTGTACATAGCCTTAAGGTAAATGATTATGTAAGCACGTGAGCTAAGACATCAACTTAGTTCGGTTTGTTCTCCTGGAGTTGAGCCTAGCCGGCTGTAAATAGGGTGTATCCTCCTGAATGCTTTCCACACTCCTTACGCGCAAATGCGGGTATATTACTTCTAAATTTCAACTGCTTTAATGACAATAAGGACTCAAATCCATCTCTCTCTATATTCAACTTAGGAGCTTCAAATTGATTTGGTTATCTTCTAGTTTGACTTAAATCTAAACGTTAAAAAAACTCTTATAAAACACTTGAAAAAAAATCACATCAACTGTAGACCCCATATGCCTTCATAAATTTTACTTAAGTTTATCTAATAAAGATGAATTTCAATATGGTCTCACTCAAAGAGTAGGAAAAGTAAATAAAATACAATTGGTCTTGATTATTTTTCATTTTTTGACCTAAAGGGGGATTCCGTAAGGACTAAAGTAAAACTGAACTGAGCAAACATATTTAGTATATTTTGACTTAAAGATCGAGTTCAATATATGTGTAAATATTTTGTGAATGTGTAGGTTTTAGTTATCTCTATAATATAAGATCTTATGAGTTCTTGTGGCTATGTTCTTTCGTGCTGTAAACGTGCTGTTCTGCCTTATGACGAGAAAAAAGTATTTCGGTTGTTCAAAAACCAAATACCTAGTAAGATATTTTGTCCAGAATAGAATTACAATTTCGTATAGTATAGACAATTACTGTATTATAGGAAATATACCCTCTACTCCTCACCAGAAATTGTTTTAGTGTGATCAATCGTCACAGGTTATGGTGGTCATGACACACATAACTAAATGAAGCAACTATAACTGCGTTCAAAGTATTGACTGCAATCTTAATGGGAAGATACCATCGAGAAGACCTAGGAGGAGATGGGAGAATATCATTAGAATATACCTGAAAGAGAGAGGCTGTATTGAGGTGGACTGGATAGAACTAGCTCAAGATAAGGATATAATGTAATGAGGCGAGCTAGATAGAACTAGTTCAAGATGGAGATTGGGTGTAATGAGGTTGGCCTGGGAGAACTAGCTCAAGATAGATATAGAATATAATTAGGTGAACTGAATTGAGCTTGCTCAAGATAAGGAGAGGCTGTATTGAGGTGGACTGGATATAACAAGGCCAATATAGGATAGGATGAAATGACTGGGACAAGATAGAACTAGATCAATATAGGGATAAGGGTTAATGAGGTGGACTGGATATAACTAGCTCAAGATAAGGATAGGTGTAGTAAGATGGAATGGGTAGATCTAGCCTAAGATAGAGAGAGTATGATTTTAAATTCGGAAATAAGCTTTAGATATCCTGAAGCCATAGAGTAAGTAACAAGTTGAGTTGAAGCAAACATTCTGGAACTGTAGGCTATACTCATTGTTTTGTCACATATTGCTGAAAGTTGACTTTTGGAAATACGGCAAATTCCTCTTATAATAAGCTGAAGCGTAGTTTTAGTTATGTGAAATACGTTTTTTTTTAGCATCCAATCATTTCCATGCTGAGGTTTAAATCAATTTATATATTTAAAAAAAAGGGAGTCAAAAAACAAATCCAGGATAGTTATGTGGTTTTATGTGTCTGAGATTTGAAGTTTGTATATCTGGTACGGTGCCAACTATATCAGTCGTCGTTCG
>CABFVX010002419.1:62305-110234 GCA_902151425.1 Timema shepardi
GGGGGGGGGGGGGGGGGGGAAGAAAAAAGTTACTTTAAATAAAATATCAATGAAGAAAGAATTGTGGAGCAAAACCGCTCGAAAGATTTTTGTAAGCAGAAAATATACAAGAGTAAAAATGTGACGAGAAATAAATGTAGGACGTTGAGTGGCCACAAATAACAATTTGAACTACATTTAAATTAATTGAATTCTATTACATTTTCTTAACAAGAGTTCGTGCTTTCAAGTAAGTGAAGTGGTTTTTTTTGGAGTGTCTTTGTGTGACAATTTCTTCTTGTGTTTGTGTGTTACTTTATTTCGCTCTCTTCTGTAAGTTGGTACACAAGCTACAGACGTTGGGAGAAAGAGGTTTTTAAAGTGTCCAGACATCTTCGTAGTCTTTTTTTTTTGTGATCTTTCTTTGTTTAAACACACTCGCATTGAGATTGTTATTTGTCTAGCGAGCCAAAGGGGTAAACACTCATGAAATCTATGGCGCTTTGTTTTCTTTCACTCTTTACTATTTCTATTTACTCGTAATTTTTTTGATACAAGTTGACTGATTAAAATAAAATTATTAGCAAATCTTTTTTTTTGTAAAAAAAATAGTACCAGTCTTTTCATGACAGGATGGTGGAAAAATGTTAAGAAAAGAACATCCTTTAGTCCACCACACCGAAATTCAAACTCAGATCTACCCACCATCGGCAGCATATTCCAATGCGAGTGTGGTACCACTGTGACAACTGAATTGTATATATAGTCGGCCATTTGGGGATATGTAAGTCTTCTTTCTCATCAGGTTTGCTTGTTTGAGAGGTAATATGATGGATACCACTCAAAATTGATATATTTCCAATTTTTGTAGATATAATTATTCCAGTGGATATAATTCCGATTTTTCACTTAGGTTTCTCTTTCGATAAATACTGGAATTGTTACCATTCCAAATTGATAAAATTCCGCTCCTCGGTGCCTTAGATTTATCGATCAAAGAACGAGGTGGCAATTTTTTTTAAAAATACATTAAGTATTAGTGTGATTTTTAATACTGTTAAATCTGCTTTGGTGGCCGCATGGTCTAATGCGTCATTCTAACAGTAGCTTAGACTGCCTATGATGGGGATATTGAGGTTCGAATCTTGGTTGGGTGTAATGAGAGTTTTTTCCTAAATGATTTTCCACTCTCCACGAAAATGCGGCTACATTTAGTGTAAATATAACCTTCTTAATCCCTAAAACCACTAACGTAATTAGTACTTTAGTGTATAATCAGAACGGGTAATAAGACGCGGTGCTAAATAAATTAATAAATAAAAAGTACTGTTAACTTATAATAATCCTTTCTTGTCTTAGTCACTGTCCGGACCTTTGAAAAACTAAAATAATCCCATTTACTAGGGGTTTGCAAGTCGGAATTTGAATACCAGTTGTGTGTATTGATGGTGTATTTATTGTTTTGTATTTTTAAATAAAAAAGGGTTTCTCACTCTACCTATAAATTTATACCATTCTTTGGACGTCCACTTGGTATTCTAAATAAATCAAACTAGACAAAAAAAACCTCACTAGCTAAACTATACTTCCAAATATTTTAAGGATCATTATAAGAAAAAAGCTTATATTAATACTAATAGCGGGTAAAATAAGATTTTCTATTTTATGATTTTTATTATCCTTTATTAAGCATTGATTTGTTTGTTTTTTAAGCTTGCTAACCCTTCGGATAATACGAATGTCTACTATTTACGAAAATAGCCTAGGGGTGAAGAAAGTGAAATCTAGAGAATTGTACCAACATTAGAGTGAAAGGAGAGGGGGATACCCTTTAGTTATAAAAACACCCGTATTACACCCAGCCAGGACCTGATCCTTGATCTCGAAGTCGAATTATACATATATATTTCATCCCCTCCTTTAATATATTTTAACTCGCTTCGATGGTCGAATGGTCTAAGGTGGCGATTATAAAACTTATTCACGCGGATCTTCTAACTATGAAACAGCTGATTCGCGGACCCCTTTATGAAGGATGAGGAAGTGATAAAAAAAAAATAGAACAAAAATGTATAGTTTATTATAGGTATAAATAAGTCACATTTTTTTAAAATTTCAAATAATTACTATATAAATTAAAATAATATATAAATATATATATTTATATAAAATAATATATTAATATAAATATATATTTATATAAATATATATATTTATATAAAATAATATATATATTTATATTAAATAATATATTAATATATATATTTATATAAAATAATATATAAATATATATATTTATATAAAATAATATGTATACATATTTAGACATAATATATGTTTTAAATAAATGCATAAGGAATTACAGTAAAAATATACAGAATATGTATGTATTATATTTGTAAATTTATAGCTATTGAAAATTTATGTGAGGAATAGAAATTAAGTTTGATTCAGCACTAAGATGATTTTGTGAAACATTTTTTATACCACAAAGAGAAGGAATGCTTTCCCGCGCAAATAAGTTATTGGAAATGGCATAAAATGTTTAATAATTTATTTTTCTGAACGCTCTTTGTGCTGGAAGACTATAAAATAAAAAATAAAAGTGAGTGCCCAAATGCTCCACTCAAAGTTGTAGGCATAAGGGACCTGGCCATCCCTCCAATTCTAGGCTTCACTTTTTACTGTCGGTATTTAATAAGGAAAGGCATCTCCACTGTGTTTAGAATTCACCATTTATTTTACCCTTTATATAAAATGTTATTAGAGCTAAAAAAAAAATTAAGTGTATCACGGATTTCCTGTACAATCTCGCGGACCCTCTGGACGAACCTTATTGAACCCACTTTGAGAATATCTGCTCTAAGGCATCACTTTCAATATATAGGAGTCTGCTTGTGACGGGGTGATTGGACTTATAATCTCGGTTTGGGTCTCCTGAAAGAGTTTTTCTGAAATGGTTTCTTACTCTTATTCTACGCAAGTGTTGGTGGATTAGCTCTAAAATATTTCCATACTCGTCGAGAGATGAGGTATCGGAAGAAAAGTATCGATACTGTACTCATTTAAAGTATCGAAAGAAAAATATTAATACTGTGCTAGTATCGATAATAGTAAGTACCGTTATCAAAATTTTAATCTAGAAAAAATTGCTTTTTAAATCCATCGGTAATTTCAACTTTTGCTAGATAATAATTGTACATTTATATTTACTTAAACACAGACAATTATAATCATTTAACCATTTTATATTATAGTTAGGTCTATCACGTCTATGTTATATTTTGGAGCTTTGAAGTTATAATATCCATCATACAATACTATTATAAAAGGTTTTGCCATACCAGCTTTCAAAATGTCTTCGAAAATATAGCTGATGGCAAGTTTTTAATAGCATAATTAGTAATATTTTTTTTCAATCTTTTTTGTGCCCTTCTTTAACCATATTACACATTTAATCCTGTCACGAGTAAATATAACAAAGTTTGTTTCTTCCGATACCTGGGTTGAATACAGTCAGTAAAAGTATCGGGGGAAAAGTAACGAGTAAAAAAAAAAACTGGTATCGAAAGGAAAATATATATTTTTGTAAAGTATTAATACTTTTTTTAATATTTCTATTCTCATCCTTACTCGCTTAAAGTAATTATCAAATATTGGCATAACCTGAACATGTAGTAAGACGCGGTGATAAAAAAAAATTGCAAGTGAGTATTCTGTGGTGGTTGTATAATGTTTAGAAGTTGATTGAAAAAGCTCTTGCAGAGCAAGTAAATTGAAAGCAACGTTATCTTAGTAGGAGAAAACTGTGAGAAAATAAATAAAGCTTGAAATAAAACTTTTAGTGAAAAAAGATGGGGGGGGGGGTGAGGGGAAAGGAAACCTCTTGTCTTAATGCAATGTTGGGGGGAGGGGGGAGGAGATTAAATAAAAAGTCACGAATCACGGACCAGAAGGCATTGTTTTCTATCAAGCAATAAAGTGAACTTCATGATACGTTAGGATAAGAAATACGATCTTCTTTCAGCTGAAATTTGTTCGAGAGCAAGTAATCTACGAGTATCGTAACCCGAGTAAGGAAGAGAATATGGGTGGTAGAACGATGCAAGTCATCTATTTTTTAATCCTTCCTTAAAATGTAATATTTATTAAGTTCATGGTTTATGTATGAATGAGATGCAATTTATAATAATTTATCAGATAGTTATAATTGTGAATCTTGTTGCTTTGTATTATATTATAGCTTTGTTATTAAGATATATTTTATTAATATGTTCGTTTAAAAAAAAATAACAAAGTGTTGCACTTCATCCTCACTAGAACAATTAAATATATCTAAATAAATATAAATATAATTTGAAGTTCCTTACATTTTAACAGACTGCAGAGTTGCTCAAATATATCGTGTTATTGATTCTATAGGAAAATCGTGAGTTTTATGCCTATAAGGTGCAAGGTGCAAGGTCCAAGGTGCAAGGTGCAAGGTGCAAGGTGCACTGTGCACTGTGCACTGTGGGCTTTTATTATTACACCCTCAGCCAATCCTATAGACAAGGCCCCAAACTATAGGATAGTGAGGATGAAACAATACAAGGGAAATACAGTAAATAGAAAAGGTTCAAAACAAGATATTCTTTTATTGCCAATATTATCATCAAAACACGGAAAAGACGGCCTTATTATTAAAATACCCTGTAGTTACTATCCAGAAAGAAAACATTGATATATATATGTGCAGGACTTAAGGTCTTTCAAACAATATCACAACAAGTTATACCTATGTACACGCGACATACTGAACTCAATAACTTCTGGTAAATTCAAAATTTTATAAATACATAATTTACAGTTAAATTAACTTGATCCCAACAAGGATTTCAAAGAAAGCACAAAAAAATACTAAGTCTCATGCAGTTTAGCATTCGTCAAATATTATGTAGTTGTTACATTTAGCGTTACTTTCTAACAGCTACGGCAAAACAAAACAAAATGATCCTACATATTTACATCTAACAATCTTACGAGCTCCGAAAGTTAGAGAGAAGTTACATTTACTTTACATATATACAAATAAAAAACAATCTATCCTGCTTCCTACATCTCACCGATGCGCAGTGATAGTGGACTTTACCTTACCATTACATTTTAACAATGAAGCACGCATCCAGCCCCCTACACATGACTGATGCGTAGCTATGGCTAATCGAGAATGAGTACTATTTTTACGTAGCATTTTTACAACAAGCCTGCACACTGCTCCCTACACCTGACTGATGCATAGCTATGGCTAAAAGAGAATGAGTACAATGTATACAATTTACCAACCTATTATATAATGAGCCTAGAACACGGATACAAGGGGGAGGGGTTTACACTTTCAACTCAGTTACACCCAAATAGTTTATTACGTCATTCTGACACACTTGGTAGGTTTTCCCAGCCGCTGATTGGACGCTTCGTAGTAGCCCGGCCGTATTCTGATTTCTCTACCAATGTGAAGGCATGAAAGTTCGGCGTGGCATCTTCATATCCCTCCGCCAGACGGCAAACCAGGTTCAGTTGATTTGGCAGAGGGAGGTCTAGTAAACATCGGCTAGTTTGTTTTCAATGATCGGGTGGAGTAGACCGTCGATCCGTCCTTCGAGAAGTTGTTGCCCAACTCTTGTTTAGTAGTGCGTTTGACTCGCAAGCGGCGTAGCCAAGGAATCTGGACGAAGGTACGTTTGAACAGTTACTTAATTTCACTGTTTATAATGGATTTTGAATGTTTGCTTTGAATACTGGTTGGCGCTGGATAGGGCTATAATAGTGAATAATACTATTATAGATTTAATTTGAAGGTAATTTCTGGGGGTGGGTAGTACGTCTCTTGGCAATTTACTTGGTGATGTTAGGTTAGGTGGGGAGTCATTGTACAATACAAGGCTTGTATTGTTACATTATCATCAATATGGTTTTGGTTCATCCTGCCTTAAGTAATTATATTGATACAATTTTCTCTGTCATGCCCTTATTTAATAAAAGTTGTTTATATTCTTGGTTGAGATGTCAATAAACCAAAAAAATTATATTGATATTTACCTAGAATCCAAAAACCCAAACATTGAGTACATATAAGAATGTGCATAAATATATTTTGGAAATATGAATATTTAACCCAAGTTGCATCTATATATATAATTTCCAAATATGTTTGTTTATCTTTATTCTCCATACAGAATTTACTAGATGACCTAGAAATCTGGAACTTTCTACACTTAATAAAGAAAAAAGAGATTGGAGAGAAGGAAAGTTGACCCAACAATTTTAAATACATCTATGTTTCGTAAATCTAGATTCTAGCTCCTCGATGTTGCTATTTGGTGTCAAAAAACTGCTTTAACATTTGTCTAATGGAAGAATCGTAGTTGATAATATTCCTTGCTACCCTCGTTTATGAAGAAGAAATTGAATATTTCCTAAAACAATGGTTGTATTACTATTATTATTGTTACTATTATTATCACCGCGTCTTACTACCCGTTTGGTTTATACACTCTTACGTTAATGTGTAATGGTAGGGTGATTGTGAGATGAAATGGGGGACCTACAGTTTAACGTGGGATCCGAACCATGGTGGAGGCCTGGCACTCCCCACGTTCACAAGTTGTGATAATATACGTCTTGTCAGAGGTGAAATAAGGGTTTGGCAATCAGATAAATCAGTGCCGGGATCGAGGATTGAACCCCGGACCCCCATTAGAGAAATCTTGACACCTTATACCTAGACCACCAAGTCACCCAATGGTTATAACTTATAGTGTATTTCCTAAACTAATATCAAAGATAAAAAATACTTTTTTTTTAGCTAAAGAATATAACTTTTTTTTGATCAACGCTGACTACTTGGAAATTTCTAAGATTTTTTTTTTGAGGTGGGCTGCAGGTTAAATTGACGTACCCTATGCAATATCACACTTTAAACTTAAATGTACGATACAGAAAGTGAAGGAAGAAAATGCACAATTTAACCCGAAATGCCTCTTGTTTATCTACTGATAGCACTTGCCTTTTTAATCTGACGATTTTACACAATAGCTATACTATTTGCGCCTTGAAAACAGACTCACCTTTTAAATATATCTCTGTCTTTTTTCCTACTATATATAGAGATATACTATCATGAACTTTATTTATGTACATCCTGACAGGACGATTCCTACAGGCCATTTTCATGGCCGAGGAAAAAAGAAATTAGCTTGAAGATTTTATGTAAACGTATATTGTACAAATAAATAACCTTTTAATAATAATTTTGTGAAGCTGTAGGAATATTTTTAGAAATATTTAAGTTTTTTTTCTGTTTCAACGCTATATCTTTAAAACTAGGTGAAAAAAAGTTACTTCATTAACATGCAAAATCCTCTCTTGGCCTGTAGTGTCTTCACTGTAAGGTATCCTCTCCCATTTAAAATGTTTCTCATCACAGGCCAATACGTTAATGATAAATATTCAAGATCTGTTTGCATATAGATGGGCATAGAAAATTATACCTAACCCTTCTATTGAAGCACTCTCTTATATACCTTGTCCAAAA
Source organism: Timema shepardi (assembly GCA_902151425.1). Classification (NCBI taxonomy): domain Eukaryota; kingdom Metazoa; phylum Arthropoda; class Insecta; order Phasmatodea; family Timematidae; genus Timema; species Timema shepardi. The sequence goes on from CABFVX010002419.1 coordinate 69,861, forward strand.
TATATTTTTTCTATAAAAAATAACAAACTTCTCTTCCGTTCCCTTCCAACCCAACTCACCTTTAGTGCTCTTTACCTGCTTCTTCAGTTAACTCCAATGTTTAACTCTCGCTTTATGAAATTGGTGTACTTCACGCAGAAAATTTAAGCTGTTCTATATGAATATTTACGATCTTAACGTCAGTGTTATACACTCCATCAACCTTTTCGAGCTACCCAAAGAGAATTACTTTTTTTTCCCCTCATCGCTCCCATCATCACGTGGGCATTAAAAAAAAAGGGCAACAGTATGAAGACAGAAAATTCGGGGAAGTGTTTTTAAGGGGATGAATAACCAGATGACGTGATCAGCTTCATACCACTCGATTCATTTCATGATTTTGTGTTTGGCAAACTGTTTGCCTTTCTCCCAGAGCGTAAAAAAGAACCCAGAACTAGCAATTATTGGCCACATGCCCAAGTATGGGAATAAAAATACGTTGTGGGGAATAGGGTGTGGGAAGGGGGATGAAAAAATAGATGGAATTCAAAACTAGCAAACGTTCGTGTGTAAACCACGAGGATAGTTTCAGCCATGTATTGGAAGAAACGATATTTACATTGGGGTAAAGTGCTCGTCTCAGGACCCAACGTTTATGGGTTCAAATCCAACCTAGTTGCGGATTTTTTTTGATAAATAAAAATCCGTAGCACAACTTCTTTCAAAGGAGAAGTAAAGCCGTTGATTCCATGTTGATTTTGGCACTTAAAATAATCCTGGAAGTTATATGAAAAAAACTTTCGATCAAAATTTTTAGGGCCTTTCGCTCTTGTTTAACGACATTTCATGTTCTAATATGATTAGATTAAATTCATCAAATGAGTCAAAATTTAAAAATAAAAACAATATATACATTGTACAGTTGCCAACCGAAAAACAGGGTATTTTGTAATTCGTGCACGTGTGTGTCGAGGTATAGGTTGGCCATGGAAGAAGGGAGGGAGACGGTATGCATTGGATTTTCAGTTCCTTTTCGATTACTTATAGTGTACCAAAAATAAGACACAATATTTTTATTTTTATTTTGTTTCAATTTCCTTTGAATTCATTGTCTAAACGTTTCCACTTTAGTTTTGGGATTTTAAGGCCCCGTTTTAGCCACGTGTACATGGACTAGATTAATTCGATAATTACCTAGTTCATTAGCCCCATGGTTTAAGGCAGGGATGAGCAACTTACAGATCAGGAGACAAATATGGCCCATCGGTGTGTTTGATATGGCCCGCGAGATATAATGTATTTGTGTTGAGTTGTGAAACAGACTTTTTTAAACACAACAAAACTCAATTGTTCATAAAAAAAAATCCATAATAAATCTAGGTGTCAATGTTTTCATTCAGATATTCATGCAAAAAAAAGTGTTTTCAACGTTAAATTTGGCAAAAGTGATCCTAAGAACATACTTTCTGATGAGCAACTGTCTATCCTCTTGAGAATTACCTCACAGAACACAGATTAAGCAGAAATGCTGGGAGTTTAGTCACAAGTTTCACTGACTCATATCCCATCATATAAATATTCTGAACGAACTTTACATTATTTTAAGACGATTGGACCTTTTCATTTGGCTTGGAAATGCAAAACCATAGTAACAAACGGTTATCTTGAAGATTTATTATTGTTTTGCAATTTTCTTTTCGGAAACGGTTTGTTCAATAATAGAAGCTTGTGGATTAAGTTATACTTTTTATATACCTACCTCCTCTATGGTTTAAACAGTGATCAAATATCGATAAAATTGACAGTTTTCAATAGAAAACTGCTGGCTTCCTAAAAAAAAAAGTATAATAAACATCGATACAGTATCTTAGAAGGGGTTTTGAAAATATTTACATGAAAATTCTACTAGGTCTCTTGAAAACTGATATTTCCAAACGTATGATTTTTTTTTTCCAAGATCTGTCCGGTAGCTAGCGCCATCTACTGTCTTCGTGATCCATCTGTTCTTGTTGGCGCGGGAGGATAATCTGGTCAGTTGTGAATCCACGCCACGACACACCTCCTCTCCCGACCCCTCCCCCCCGCCATCCCAAAAAAATAGGTTTTTAGACTTGCTCTCGACAGGGCCAAGGCCATTAAATTATGAGTATCTCTGATTTTAAAGAAAAATCAGCGAATAAAGGTCTTCTTCCTACAATTTTTTTTTCACTTTTGGCTTTTCTGTTGGTAAGTTGGGGCATCTATGATCTAAGGCTTAACTCCTTAAATAGAAGATACTCTCAATGATAGGGAGACTGGGCTCGAATCCCATTCGGGTGTAGTGACGATGGTTTTCCCATAAAGTTTTTCCACTTTCCCTCTGTGCAAATGCGCATACACTCCGTCTAAACTATATTCCTCAACCTTAACTCACTAGCTTAATATTCGTATAGTCAGAACCGTTAATAGGACGTGGTGATTTAAATTAAATAATAGATAATACACCTTGAATCATACGTCACAAGATGGTGTGGTTTATCTGCATAATACTTTAGATAAAAGTGGATTTTACCAGCGAAATCCTTACTGAAATTTACAGGAGTAAAAAAAAAAGTTTAAAATGAAAATATTTTGCAATGATGACATATACCGTTATTTTAAATTGAATAATTACGAAAATAATCTACCAACGCAATATTTTGATTAAATACTCAATAAATCGGTACCTTGGTGTAAATAATAATGTGCAGATCCAATAAGAAATGTTTAATTAGATACCAGCTGTAGTGAACAACCAATTGTACCTCTTTCTGTCTTGTTCTCCTCTCTTCGTTCCTCTGATGCGTGTTCCCAGAACAAACTAATCGACACGCGATTCATTGAATACAAAAAAAGAGAAAAAACACCTCAAGACCATTTTTCACGAGCCGTATAATCCTTCCTTGACACATTGTCACCTTGTGTCAGCGGGTTTATCTGGGGGAAGGGGGTGTTTGTGCGCGCCACGCCCACGTTTCATCAACTAGGGGGAGTCACTTCCGGTTACACGACATAGACGGTGCTGCTGCCTACCGGGCGTCGTGGGGCGTCTGTTCGTTCTAGGGAAGTTACTCCTAAGACTTATCGTGGTATGAAAGACAACCTTATCTATTTTACTTTATCACACTTTTTTTTTTTTGCTATTTCCTAAAATTATGAAGTAATTATATTTCTATTAAAATTGTTCACTGTTTACGAGATATTAAAGTTTATAATCCAACCAGGTACACTGGTAATGGTTTCAAATTGTTACTTCTATTTATATTTACCCTTTCCTCTTTTATCAAAGTTGATGTGGGTTCATTTCCTTAAAATTTACAACCTCGTTCATCTTTATATTGAATTTTTTTAACACCGTTCAATTAAAATCCTATATATATTATTTCTGTTATCAACAGAAATAATATATAGGCCACCAAAGCGAGTTCATCTCTTCGTAAAATATTAGATTTTTTCCTAATAGCGCAACTCATGTCTGGTTACACTGGAACATAACGTTTGAACCATAAAGTATGCAGTTTTCTACATTCTTAATTTTCCAACCCTGGGATTAGAGAGCGATTAATAGGTATTATGTTTAATTCCTTTTTTCGATTTACATTGAATATTTTTTTAATTTGTTGTATATTGTAAAATATTTACTATTTCACTGGAGTAATTCAATTTCAATGTTTCTTAATAAAGACTCCAGGTTAATGCATCACTATGTAACGTTTTGTTAGACTAGTATTAGCAACGTTTGTCATCCAGAAAATATGACATGCTATTAAAGCTCATAATTTCCTCCATACAAGTTGGTGTTGGTCAGTGATATCCTTTAACGGACTAGTGCTGTAAGATATAGCGACATAGTAAAACTTTAAAATGTATGTTTATGTATATTGCTTCTAATATCTGCTACCAACATAGAGAAAACCTCTGTATCTTAAATTCAGGCTAAGTGAGGAAAAGGTTTTAAGGTCCTACATCGAAGTGAACACTGAAAAAAAAGCAATCTAATTGCCAGTTGATGTAATTATGTTGAGGCAGACAAACACGGGTCTTCGTAAGAGCTATCAATGGGGTGTTTATTATTCGGTACTATGTTTTGTGTCATTGATTTGGTTGTTGCTGTAAGGAGTGATAAATGACAGTCGGCCAGTTTCCGTGTTTAGCCGTTGACCTGGTTTTCCACCCTTTTTTCTTCATCGAACGGGAAATTAACGGAATATATAGGGAATGGGAATCGCTACGGCTGCGTGTTAAAAACGATTAATCAACTGCTTTTCTGGTTTTAACATTTTATTTACAAAATACATTTTTAGTTGATATTTGTTTCTGAGCACGCGAGATGACCATTAATTGGACGTAAATTTTAAAAAAAACTCAAAACAGAAGAATTAAAACGTGGACTGAAATGTGTTTCTTTATAGCTTCATTAAGATTTAATATGGGAAGACCTGTAATGTCAATGAAATTGATTTTTAATCACCCAGCACATTAGATAAATCGCATAATTCTACATTAATATCCTTTTTAAGAAAACTCTAAGCGTAAAAATTAACATACATGAATTTATTAAAAAATATTATTTGTATAGATTTTATTTATAAAACATAATATAAAATAACTTAGACGGAGAGATTGGGGTTCGATCCCGGTCGGGTGCATTGGGGTTTTTAGTTGAATGGTTTTCCATTCTCCCTCTACGCAAACGCGGGTGCACTCAATCTCAACTAAACCTTCTTATCCCTAACACATTAGAATAATTGGTACATAAGTGTACAAACATGGGGATTAATTTTTTTTTATGGATTTTCCATTACCCAAAAGCTGCTATTCAAGCTCGATTATCTTTTTTATTTTTTAAAAGTGTCTGTCTTAACTAAACCTTTATCCACTCTTATAAGGATATATCTCGGTAAATAGTTTGTATTTAAATATACAATATCCACACTATTGAAGAATGACCCATAAATTTCTTAATTTTCTTAAAATATCGGCACATATTTCTACCAAGAGGAAGACTTCAGTGTTAAACATGTTGACAAAACAGGATATTTTTTTTAAATGTCTCCTGATGGCGGATATATGTAAAAAATTCCAGTGTTATTAGTTTGGAAGAAATTTAAGCGTAGCCCTACAATTTGGTTTAAACCACATGTCCATATATAATCTAGTTATTGAGTTATAAGTATTAAAAATTGTTCAGCTATTTTAGAATAAGCCTGTATAATATTAGCCAGAATATTATATCATCACAATTAAAAACCACACTGGTAATCTAACTCTAAATCTTAATTACTTAATTTAAATAAAGGAAATTAAGTCTTCTTATTGAAAAAGATATCTACTTTTGCTACGTCTTACAAATTTGGGCCCTTTTCGTCACCTGTCTCAAAAACCCACCCATTTCCACCTCTTATACCACACCCTTTCCTGACGTAGCAAAGCACCCCTTTCTTGTCAGAAAACATTCAATCAGTAATCCATCTTGTGTGGTTCTGTAGAGATGATAGGGTCAGTCTACCCCTTTCCTCCTCCTACGGAAAAGGGGGGAGGCGTCCTCATATTACCCCCTTTCATCCTTCATGAAGAAGGAAAAAAAACGGTCATGACTAGAGTAAAATTAAGAAATTAATATATAACATTATGTAAAGAGAACTGAATTAGATCTTTTTATAGTGCAATATAATTATGTGGCATAATCCGCTATTAGGCAGTAATTATAAAACACGTAAAAAAACCAGTTTAAATTTTAGTTTTGGTTATTGAAAGTTCTTACAGTTCTTACAGTTCCAATAGTTTAATATTTGTTAAAAGATGCAATCTAAGGGACTGAAGTTCATGTAACAAACAATTTGTTTGTATTTAAATCTATTTAACCTTAGATAATGAGGGGTTAGAATTAATGTTAGCCTATATTTTATGACGTTAACATATAAAAAGATATTTGTGAATAAAAAATCCCAAAAATTTGAATAAATCGTACCTTATCTTAACTTGAAAATAAATATATGCAAGCCTACCAAATTCTAAAATTCTAAAACAAATTTACGTATTGGTTAGTTTTTATAAATCTTTTTATACTAAAAATATGATAATCTATGATTCAGTCCAAGCTAATTTATAGCAAATAATTAAGTTTATGAGTGATCAAATATTTGCGAGTGAATTATATTGTTCTTTGCGCAAGACAAGGGAAACTAATTTGAGGAGTCAAATAAAAGACTTAATAATATAGCTCATTTTAATCTCTTGCCTGGTTTCAAGGAATGTAAAACTAAGAATAAAAAATAGCACACAATAGTTTTACTGGTTATTTTCAAAGGTGAATGGTGGTGTCTTACCTTACATGACAAAAATAGATTTATGATTTTAAAAAACAAGATGCTTAGGAAGATATTTGGTCCAAAAAGGATGAGGTTATTTGAAAGTCGATTGGGTTACATAATGGTGAGCTACATACCCTGTACTCATCAAAATACATTATTGGGATTATCAAGTCTCGAAGATTATGACATTCAAGATATGCAACGTGACTAATTTGAGATTATTTAACCTTGTTTAGGATATTGACTGGCAAACCCATTGGGCAGAGACCATTGACAAAGTCTAGATAAATATGGGAGGACAGCATAAGAATGGACTTGAAAGATATAGGGTTTAATGAGGTGGACTGGATAGAACTTGCTCAAGGATCTATTATACTGATTTCAAAATGGATAGAAAGAATATTTGTACACCTGAAAAATAGAACATAATACAGTACAATTTTCATAGTAAGTTCTTTTTAGAAGATAAAAACTTTTTTTGCGACCATAATTGAACAATTTACTATATCATTGGTATTTATTATTCTATAGGATCAATTTTGTCAGTTCTATAAAAGTGATAGCAGCAAATAGCATGACCTAACGTATGAATACATTGAAGTTGAGCTAATAGCTTTTATAGCTTTAAGAAAAGGCCCTTCCTATAAAAATCTGACTTTATTAGTAACTTTTCGTTTCTAATGTTTCAATAGAAAATACCTTAACGACTTTGTTTCGTTTTTTAATTAGTTTATGTATTTTTATTCTATAGAACACTTTTAAAGTTTATATGCATTATTATATGGGTATGAGAACACACTTTTATTAAAATAAATCATTAATAGTTATAGCTAAAAAAAATTATACAATATTATGCATCTTGATAAAGTATTGATAATGTATTTAAAATTTGAATAATATATATGATTAATAAAAATTTAGTTTCAGTAAAAAATTAATTATATCCACCTGGCTCAGTAAGATTGTGTCAATAAAATGAAAATTCAGGAAACAAATATTACAGAATTTCAAATTAGCTACAGTATACAAACAGAATGCCATTTCAAAAGGAACAAAACTACACAGCCCTACAACGCCATTTTGTTCTCAAAGGATTTTGGGGTGAAATGCGTCTATTTTAACTTCATGTTTAGTAATTGTTAAGGGAAGGCAGTAAAAGCAATTAGGTCACTCTAGGGTTTGGCTTTTCATTTCGAGTGTCGTACAATAGTTGTTACTTTGTATACAAGGGGGTGGTTTCGGGGCAAAGTTTGTGGGAGTTAGTCGAATTACAGGTACGAACGGGAATGGTTGTGTTCGCGAGACTACGCATGATTACTTCATTGATTGAACTTGAAACAACTGACAGGTATCCTCGTACAAACTTAAGTAATGTTTATACTCTTATTATAAATATATTATGAAGCTTGAAAATAATTTTTCTACTTAAGGATACGTCCTTCTTTAAATATATTAATTCGTTCTAATCATCGTGGATATTAAAGTATCCCTAAAGTATGATCTTCCCAGTTTTCTTTCATATAGGAACACTCTAATATTACTCGTAAGATTATAACCCTGTTTATTATCAAGCACACAGATTATTCATATTGTTTTAATTAATTTATTTAAATCCTACTACTTTTTATTTGTAGTACTCGTACTTTCTTATATGAATTTATATATATATATATAATCTTAAAGTTATGTATATTATATATATATATATATGTATACCTTATTGATATATATATATATATACAAATATTGAATGTAATGACTTTAGTTTTATATAATTCACTATAAACACAGATAAGAACATGATAAAACATTTTTTTACTGCCTCCTGTAAACTATAATAATAGTACTAGTAATAATAATAATAAATTTAATGGTACGATGCATTCGTACAAACTTTATAATATAGTGTATTAAAGCTTTAACCAAATAAAAATATAATATATTTGATTTTTATTTGCTAATATAAAAATATATACTTATTTATCATGGCAAGTGGTTTACAAAAACATCCATTTTGAGCCCTCTATTAAGGGACATTTTGTAATTACTTCAAATTTATAAAATAAAACTGTCAAGTAAACTGCCCATAAATTATTTAATTTTTAAAATACAAACATTATCCACTATCATGTAAAATATTCTCCAAATACAAATTTTGAACAAAAATATTTGAAGAAATATCAATTTAGAAAAAAAAAATCTTAAAACAAATATTGAGAATGAAAAAAACTAATTATCCATTTTGAGAAGAATTGATAGAACCATTAGTAAAATAATGAAAAATGAAATAAAAATAATCTGCCATCATTAAAATTCCCACTAACGAACTGGTGCACAGAATACATACACTTTACAAGCTAACATGATTGTAGGAATTTATATAAATAGTTACTCAAACCAGCATGGTGAGGTACTGTCTTGTTTTTAATAATTGAAATCTAGTCCCTCTGATTGATTTGGTTTTCTACTATAACTTTCAAATATATTAACTAATTTTATTGAAATTCTACAAATGTATTCTTTAATTTCAGGCTTAACAACGTATGTATAAGGTTTTTCAATCTAGTTATACATTTAAATAAGGTGACTGCTCAAATATATTATATTAGTTCTGTTCTAACTGCCAAATAAGTAAATCATTTATAACAATATTTAGTATGGACTTTGAACGTAGCCCGAATGATGTATATATATTCAATCATGTAACTCAAAATTTTGTTTATATTAAAAGCTCATTTCAAGTTATTTGAATTTAAAATTCTAAGCAATTTTTTAAGAACTGTGGGCGCATTTTTTATGTTTTGACATATATTACGAGACTGGCTGGCATCTCAGACCATGTTAATAAATATTATTCTACATGAATATAATTTAATATTAAATATTTTATTCATTTGTTTTGAATGTACCTTGATCACAAAGTAAAAATATTAACTTCAAATTCAAGGAGAACCTATTGGTAATTATAAGCTCTATATGATGTATTTTCTTTTGATCACACTCATTTGAATTTGAATATAAATAAACGTATCATCAAAACTCAATAATTCTTTAATTCATTTATTATCATTTTGAAAGTGATTTACCTCAATTGTTAGTAAGAATTTTCAAATTGATGAAAAATAGGTTATTATTTAGCAAGTTAGTTAATGACGAAGACCTACTCTAAAGTTTACTTCAGACCTTAATGTTTTCTAATCCAGAAATAAACTGGCAAAATAACTAATTCCCAATCCCCCCCCTACTTTCCTCGTACCACCCCATTGATATATTCTCATCTCTTTTCACCCTCTTCATAACCATCCCTTATTTACTATCTGTTGGATGACCTCAGGGGAACCACTGAGGAAACTTTCCATGTTTGATGTCCACCTAGAAATCGTATTTCTAAATCTATTATTGAGTGATTTGAGGGATGTTATCCCCTTCATTTGATTCCCTTAAGACTTCTCCTGCGTATCCTAAGCCAGCATGACCCCCATCCAGCTAAAATGCCCAACCCAAATTTCCTGGGATGTATGGTCTGTTTTAGTATCTTCTAGACCACAGGTACTTAAACTGAATGTAACTAAAATTATGTTGGGGGTAGCATCAAACATTGAGCAACGTTTGTAAGCTAGATACAGTATTTATTGTATAACTATTGATATTATATTACACTACAACCATTCATTCTATATTTATCAATTTATAGCAGAAATAAACTTTGTCTGGCATGATTACAGCAACACAATATTAATTTAACATTTGTGTAATTTACTTAATTAAATTAATGGCTTACATTGTTTGAAAAGGGTAGTTGTTAAAACTGGATGTATTGTGTCAACATAAGCAAGCTCATTGATCTCGTGAAATTTTTAAGCTAACCTATCTATCCATAACTTAACACGAATGTTTATATGCTTGTCAGACCCCATATCTATCCATTACAGGATCTAAATTGACTCTTAACTTTAATAGAAATATGTTAGCTAAAAGATTTGCAGCCGCTATTTGGATTATAAAATTTTTTTGGTCAAAGTCAAAAAGATAACTAACCTCCTCCGTCCATCCCACCTTTTCCTCATACTTATCTCAGGAAACACTGAGGCTATGTAACTCATCTTCTAGTCGGAGGTAGTCCTTGATACCTTATAAAAATTATCCCCCCACCCCCACCCCTTGTTACCCAAAGTATCTCTTGAACCTCTCTTCAAAACCAAACTTTACGTATTTTTGTGATTTATTCATTTCAGAAAAGAAAATTATTAATTTAGATAAAGTCTGTATTAAATAAAGTAATAATTTATTCAATTTTTATGCGTGTTTGGCAGCTAATTTATTATTATTTTTATTTGTAACAGTTTTTCTTTTCTGAACTACTTAATTTGATCTGCATATGTAGATTATAAAACTGTAACATCAATTTACAATTGTACGTATTCATTTTATGCAAAGAATCTCTTCAATATGTTTTTTTCATTTATATAAAACTACTTAATAACTGAGAATAGTTTATTGAATCTAAGTTTAACTAAACCACTATCTGGAGTCTCTAGTAACTTTGTCTTATGAAAGAAGGGTCTAGAATAAAAAAAAGTTTTAAGAACTTGGAATCTAGACTTTTTCTATTTAGAAGAGACGCCTTGTAAAATAGGCATTACAAAGTACATTAATGATACACTGGGTTGCCTAACACCAATATTATTCTTGGATATTAGAATTAAGTCTATTTGGTTCTTTTATTTATTTACGTTTATGGATAGGGTTTTTAACGACTTAATCTTAGGAGTAGTTGGTGGTGCCAATTTAACAAAATTATATTGATTGATCACGTAGTTATCATGCAGGTATTGGTGATCACATGGTCTAAGCCTACGTTACTCTTTCATTAGTCTGAATGGCCAGAGATGAAGTTGTTAGGTTTTGAATTACTGCTGGATGAATTTTTGGTATATTCTGGCTTTCTCAGATAGAGTATTGTAATCGTTAAACTTTTTGACCTTGAAATTATGATATGGGCGATTTATATAACACCGACTCTTCCCTCCCACTCCCCCGCATTATTATTTTCAACACACATATTGAAGGATCATCATATACTCTACCATAAAATTTGAGTGACTATATAAATTTTTATGAGGAATAAATTAAATTTAAAAAAATATTATATTTTAAAAATAAAATATTGCCTATGTTACTCGATAATAATGTAGCTTTATATTGGTGAATTAATTGTTAAAATCGGTCCAGTAGTTTTTGAGTTGATCCATTACAAACAAAAAACAAATCTTTCCTCTTTATAATATTAGTGTAGACTACCCACTTCGGTGGCCACGTGGTCTAACATGCTACTCTCTACTCCCATGTTGGACTAGACTGCTGATGATTGGGATATCGGGGTTCCACTCCAGTCAGGTGCACTGAGAGTGGTTTTCATAAATGGTTCTCCACTCTTCTTCCACGCAAATGTGGGCGAACTCCCTCTTGATTAAAAACCTACGAAATCCCTTCCTAAATTATTAGTGCAATTAGTACATCGGCTTATAACTCGAACGGGTAGTAAGACCCAGTTCCAAAAATAAATATTTTTATATATGTTATCGAACCAAAAAATGTTGGTGTTAGAATAGTTTCTTTCAATACCTTGGGTGTATCTGAAATGATTTGATGGATTTTTATCAAACTTTATTCTTAGCACAGACTCTGCTTTAAGTTGTGAGTCAAGATTGACCCTGAGCATGGGACAACTCCTGGATAGCTCAATTCAAAGAGTATTATAATGCTAAGTCAAAGGTCCTGGGTACAACTCCAGTGTCCATGTTTCATTTGTATACTAATTAAAGTTAATTAATATTCAATTGCAATATGGTAATAATTTGAGAGTTTTTTTAAGTTTTGATTTGAACTTTCAAATTAAGCGTAAATTACTACACAATTTTTTTTTAAATTCAACACTTAATTTGAAATTTAGTATCAATGGAGTGTTCTCCATAGTAAAAAAAACTCTATATACGGGATTTTCTTCTTTCAAAGGTAATTTTACTATTAATTGATTTTTGAAGATTTGAAATTTTCTTAGAAATTACTTTATAACTATTTTGTTTAAGATAGTTAATTTCTATATTAGGGTATATGCTTACTTTCATTAGAATCAGCCTGAATATATGATAAATTACGTACGGTTTTGATCGTACCTTTGGTTCTTTTTTTTTCTTAAGTGGCGTGTACATGTTGTCATGCGTGAATCATCCCTTCTATCAAGTGAGATTGTGACCTCACACACCCTCAAGCGGTCAATCACAAGTCACCCCTCGTATTACCAGATACGATATTTGAAGCCGAAACCATCCCTTCTTATCCTGCTTCCCAACACCCCTTCTAAATAAAACACCTCAAAATACTACCCCCGTTTGCCGACATGTTGATATTGAGACTATCTTATATTTTGCCACCACTGCTGGTTTTTTTTTTGTTTCTCTCTTAGGGTGCTATAATAAGGAGGGAAAAGGGGGAGGTACAAGTATCTTACTTATCGCTCAGGACCATCTCCAGGGCTTGTCATTAGTATGATGGACTGCCGCGCTGTAGGGACCAAGTGGTTTCTAGACAACTCACTTGTCAGCTAACGTCAGTCCCCCTGAAAGTTGGAGGTCTGCTATCTGCCTGCTTTGTGTGGGTGGTCTGTTTTAACGACGTACAGTCTTTATAATAAATTAATACCCTTCTTTGGTCAATGCCGGATGGTTCAAAGGCATGAATAGGCCGTGATGCGATCGAGCTATACGTATATGTATTAATTACGCTAATGCGTTAGGACTAAAAAGTTTTATATAGAGGGAAATGTAGCCAAGTTTTCGTGGAAGGAGGGATGAAAATCATTTTAGAAAAACCACCTTAATTACATTCGAGTGGGACCCCGTCGTCAGCAGTATAATCTCTCCTGAGTATGACGTCTTAAACCACGTGGCCACTGAAGAAGGTTTCTGTATTATTCATTGATGAATGAAATGTTGACTGATTAAAAAATATCATTTTATTTAATTTTTATTCTTTAAAATGTGTTTAAACAATTTGATTGTTTTCACATCAACTGTTTTCTTGAGTATATTACGAAAACTCTCACCAGATCATAAGTTATTTATATTCCATTTTACCCCCCCCCCCTCCCCGCCCCTTCACTTACTCCTCCCCTGGATATTACCAAATAGTACCTAGCTAAGATAGGTATTACACCTTCAACCAAACGTCGCATCTTGGTGCAGGTCATTGGATTCTACTTTAAAAAAATATTTTAAATTAGACCAATAAAACTGTTACACAGCTTTACTTTTTGAATTAAAAATTTAAATAATAATAACAATAGTAGTAATTTTATAATGAATAAGCTGATTCCATTATTTCTGTTCTAAAATGAAACCGACAGATACCACCATTAGGTAATTTTTCTGGTTAGATTGTAATCCTGTAACTAAAATACTAATTAATCATTTGTAAGATGAGCTCTTTTGACTCATATTTAACTTGGTGACCACTGAAATTATGGTGCATTGGTTTGGATCCCTACTTATAGAACTAGGAGTTGTTTTCATCAAGTGATTTATATTTTAGGTTTTTCATCTTCTCTACACGCTGATGTGTGTATATTTGCTGTAATCAATACTCATTACCCCTTGCTATTATATTAAGACGTTAAGAGTACTTCAAAGGACCTCTGTGGTCTTGTAGTAAGGTGCTTGCCTCAGGACCCGATGTTCACGAGTTCAAACCCTATAAAGGTAGAAGGTTCTTTACTGAACTATAACAATTCGTAACACAACTTCCTTCGGAGTGGAAGTAAAACCGTTGGTCGTATGTCTAAAGTGAGATGTAAGATATCCCGGGGAAGTTATATGTGACTATTATCCCCTTCTGGCAAAACTTGACGGCTCTTTTGCTCGTGCTCATAACAATCCATTGCTGAAATCAACGGAAAGCTACCATAATTTCAGTACTTCCTTGGGACATGACGTTATTTCTTCTAGTTGGTGTGGGCAACACGTGCTTTCGCCCAGATGGTGTGGGCAACACGTGCTTTCGCCCAGATGGTGTGGGTAACACGTGCTTTCGCCCAGATGGTGTGGGCAACACTAAGCGGCTAAAGGGCTAAGCGCACGCCCAGCTACAGATGGATAGGAAGTATATCAAGACTAACCCTAGGGTTAAAAAAAAGCAGTATTTTAATATTTTAATACTTTTTCTTCGTGAATATACCATTTAGTCAAATAAATTTAAATACGATATAATATTTTTAATGCAAATTAATTGGAACCAAATATTGTCCGGGTCAGCGAAAACTCGGATTATGTGGGAGAATACAAAATAGCCTAATATATGGGACCACAATTTATTATAACAAATTATCAATTACAATTCAATGAGTTTTTTTAAAATTGACATTTATTTACAGAAGTTAACTTTGTCTCTATTACAACATGTAACTACTAAATATTTATTATCACTGTTTCTTTCAATTATATTTTTTAACTTTGAGTTTGCTAGCCAATAAAGTATTATATTTGAAATTGTTTGTTCTCTTCACTCTAACTCCTTAAGCTTCCTAAAAATATTTTCTGATTATCTGAAGTTTTGGACGACAGGAAATCGGTATAGCGAGGTTTTCTGTAGCTGGTTCTCTGAAATTAAAAAAAACAACCTAAAATATTGTTATTTTCTTTTACTGATACTCCATTATGGTAGCCACACTGTCTAAAGCATAAGTCTCGCAATACATTTTATCGACCATTTCTGTGAGGTTGAAATTATAATGATCACCTCTTTCACTTTAGGTGGATTTATCATACCTTATGGACTCTATATCGGGTGCATTTCCCTAAACTGCCATTCAAATATCTAATCTTTAGAATAATACGGTAATGATATATTTTTTTTATAAAAATTGAGTTAGAGTTGAATATAACAAACCTAGTAAAACAGTTTTTTTTATAACCCTTGGGTATTGAGAGTAAAGTTTTGCAGCGAGGTATTTTATCTTAGTTTAGATTTATTATTTTGATATAAATTAATAGATGTATATTATAGAAATGATTATCGATAGTTGTCCAAAATAGTGTACTGAAAATGTAAATTTTATGTTCTAGACGTTAACAAAGAATGTACAACATTCTAACAAATAATTTTACACGGGTAATCAAATAAATAACTTGATTTAAAATACGCTTTAAAGTCAGTCTTGATTTCTCTTCTTTAAACATTTGAAAGGAGAATATTGAAAGGGATGTTAAAATCACTAGTCTGGAAATAAATAAACCAGCGAGCAAATGATGCTCAATTATTTTTTATCAGGTTGTCAAAAGAAAGAGGATTTCAGCCATGCACCGCCGCGTCAAAGCTCAATAATGAGATCTGTTGCCTCCCGACTAATCTGGACCAAGAGAGTGTTCTGGGCCCCAGATTAATTTAGCATGGCAAAATGTTCCATATAGACGTTGGATGATATATAAGGAGATTTATATAGGTAGAGGGATATTATATTATACTACTATAAAGCCACATGGCTGACTCACTCACTGATATTAATGTTTACCCACTTCCAGATGAGCTAGAAACTTGAAATTTAGCAAACTTATAGCTTCTATCCTGTAGTCGACGGGAAAATTTCAAAAACTTAAAAAATATATTTTCAACCCCCGAAAAAAAATTCAAAGGGTGGAACAACTTAAAAAGTTGGCACGGACCTTTCTTTGTAGACTTAGCCCCAAAGAACAAAGTTAGTACATTAATAAACGCACATTATTTTACTTTAATAATGCTTGTGTAAGGAATTCAAACTTTCTTAAACACGAAATCAAATTTTTAAGAAACAAAATAAATTACAAATGATATATTAAATATATTTTATCTACTATAACTGTTGAGCAGGCAGACAAAGGTGTCGGGTTTATATCTACTCTTTTGAAAGTAATTGAAAGTTCAGTCTTCATGGATGGGTGTTACAAAGCGTATTTTCTAAAATTAGTTCTCCCACACTACATCCACGAAAATTTGGATGAATTTATTATTATTGTATCTTACTCGTTATTTTGAATATGAGGAATCAGGAATGGGTGCTAATAATCAGGGAATTACGCACAATTTACACTAATATTAAAAATAGAAATATAAAAATTCTTAAATAAAATCAAACTATTAGTGAAATTAGCATCTCCAAAACTATATATTAAAAAAATTATATCTGATGTGAAATTTATATTGTGTAATAACAGAAAAGTTTTTTATTGTATTTGATACATAATAAAGGATATATTTATACAAAATAACGGTCATTAATATTTGAGCATATTTGCCAAAGTAAGTATTTTAGGTGTTAAAAGTATTAATTAAAAAAATTTTCTACTACTAAATAATATTTTATATTGTCAATAAAACAAAGAATTGAATTTTTTTTGTTAAAACTTTCTGGACTATATAAAAATGTAGAATTACGTTAAAATGTGAATAAACTGTAATTTACTAGCAACAAAAGTATATTTAAAAACGTATTTATATAGGCTTGGGCAAAATGGATAGTAGGATTTGAATAAGGTTACATGACGTAAGATATCGAAGAACTTGTTGAAAATAGCTACCGTATACAGACAAAGGTATTCCATTTACATTAACATGGACATCAAATTTCATTTCCTAAAAATAACACCACTTAGGTATCCACCATAAACGGCGATACGTTCGTGCAAGCGCCGGATGAAGTCCCGCACTACACGATCCAATATGTCCAAGAGAATATTCCGGATGTTGTTTCGTATCTGATCCATTTAAGTTGACCCAATGACTGAGGATATGTATCAAACACAATACTCTTTAGCTACCCCCATAAGAATAAATCTATGGTGAATACAATCTGGCAACTATGATCGCCAATGAATGCCCCCAAATCTAGAAATGAGACTACCAGGAAACACAGGTCACAAGACGGCCATGTTCTAGCTTTCAGTTTGCTAGCCTTGGAAGAAGGAATTCATTTAGCAGTTTGACGTAGTGATCTCCGTTAACTGTAACGGCACGAACGCGAGCATTTTCGAATAAATGCAGGTATATGTTGCTGAACGATTATATGCCGAACCCCACTGCGGAGCGGTTTCCATTGGAGTTGGCTTGGGTTTTCTGGTGTCCATTATCTACAATTCTACTTGTTTAAACTACCCGTTCGGACTATACGCTTACAAACTAATTACGATAATGGGTTCAAAATTGGGAAGGTTTAATATAAAGTGAATCCGCATTTGCGTAAAGGGAGATTGGGAAACAATTTAGGACATTCCAGTTCACCTTACCGAGATTCGAACCTCGGTGTCTTCGGCGGTTTAGCTTAACATGAAACTAACACGTTATCTAACTACGCCACCAACGTGGGTTAATTAATCAAATCCTACTATCTATTCTGCCCAACCATGTGCATTTGTTTTTATTATTTAGATGCATACAATTGGGGTAAATGTAGTATGATGATGTTTTAATGTATTATAATTTAACATATTTCTATTTACCAAATTTCAAAATGATGTAAAAGCGCCCACTTTATTGGTAGATACATATATCTACTGTTCATATAACCTAAGCTATACTTTATGATTTCTCTAAAAATGGCAAAAATTAATTAGGGTATTATAAAGAAATTTATATTTTGTGAGTATATACATACAATATATTCATAACGCACAGATTTGAAGATTAATTTCCAACTTTTATTGAAATTATTCTCATTACAAATAATATATTTTCAAAAGATGTTTATATTCAATTTCAAGGAAGTTGTTTTTTCATTATTTAATAAGTACAAAATTAATTATATACTTGAATAAAATCCTCAAGAAAATTTCCAACCATTTTTCGGGTGGTATGCAAACAGTCTTTACCTATAAATTTGATTCTTAAAGTTTATAATTAGTTTCAACTTTGTATTGAACATTTTAGCTTATTTTTTTACCATTTTAAAGATATTTAACAATAGAAAAGATAATTATCTTGAGAACATTCTTCTTCCTAAGTTTACGCTACCAGAAAATATTGTCTGTGAAGAAATGAAGTTTAATTATTTACAAAACATGTAAGATGAAAGATAATAGGTATATGACTCACGGCAATAACTTGAGAATTAAATTGTTTTAATACCTTATTTGACTTTCTTTTAAATATGTATTAAATTATTTGTACAAAGCTAGGAATGGCTAATTAATATGAATAAAAATGCTATAAACGTCCCTTAACGTTGAGGATTAAAAATTCTCGAGTGGTACTTTTTAATTTATCATTCATATATTTTAGAACTTTATTTCCAGATTTTAACTCAACTGGATTACTTATTATTACTCTGGACTCCATAAAAGTGAAACCAGTTTAGAAATTTAGAAGAATCCTTCATTCATTAAGATATAATTTAAATCTCAACTCAAGACCAAACCCAACATAAAATTATTTTACCACACACCTTGTTTGCATCGCAACATTTCTGCACACCAACCGATTAAAAGGTTTGTCTTTTATTCAAATGGTATGTGTTTGAAATAGGTGCATTATAAATCTAGTTATAGGGCTGTATTAGTAATTATATTAATTAAGAAACAACCCCTTTATATGGTATCTATTTTGATATGTAAGTTCAAACCATGGTGTCTCCGTTCCCTTACAAACTAGTCAAAAACGAGCTTCGCGTTTAGACCACGTGTTTTGATAGATTCTTTTGTTTGAAAAGTGTAGCCCACGTCAGATAGTAAAATAAAATAATTGTATTTGATATATTTTAAATAAGCTTGGTAGTAAGTTTGTTAATTATACTAAAACACGCTTCAGTAGTTGTAGGCTCTAAGGCAGTGGTCGGAAACTTTTAGCGCGTGAACTCGATCCAACCCCGTCAACTTATTTTGTATGGTTTGCAAATGATCCAGCAAATTAATATTTTGTTAACAAAAAAAGACTAATAAATAATTTTTATATGAAAAATATTAAGTTAAAATTTTGTGCTCAATATTTTTTTCCATACTAAACCATCATTTAAAAAAAATTATTTTAACTATACGTTCTACAATATAAACAATGTTTCAAATTCCTGCTTTAAGGCGTCATTCTCTTAATAGATAGGACTATCAATTAAGGGGGTGAACGGGGCTTGAATACTGGCAGGGATTGCGGAAAGTATATTTTCATAAATGGTTTTACACTCTCCCTCCAAGCAAATGCAGGTATTCCTCCACTCTATTAATCTATTCCTCATTCATAACACATTACAGTAATTAGGTAATTATATAAAAGTTTATAACCTGAATTTATAATATGTGACACAAGAAAGTTATTATACAGCTATATACATAGGACATATATAAAATATATATGTATTGGACCTTTATAAACTCTTATAGATATAAAAAAAAATGCAGTCATAGTTTATTTTACCATATACCATTCTTAATTGAGAGTTCTCACTCACTATTTTCCTTAGAGCACCCTAGCAGGCTCTGAGTCACGACCTTCACTACAAAGTACAATGCATGTTTAGCTCCCTAGACCATTCGTCCACAGCTTCAGGCGGTTTTGTCGTGTGTGGGCTATAGCACGTATGAATAAAGTTGCGTGCTATCCACCACGAAAGAAAAACATGAGATCACCTCCGTTACGACGTGTGAGTCAGGGAAGCGTTTGAATGTGTTTCAAGGGGAGCATTACTCCATTTACTACTAGCAAAATGTAAGACGCAGTGCTAATAATAATAGTAGTAATAATAATATTTAGCACCGCGTCTTACTAACCGTTCGGGCTATACGCTTTAAGTACTAATTACGCTAATGGAATAGGAATTGGGAAGGGTGAATTAGAGGAAGTGAACCCGCATTTGCGTGGAGGGGGAGTGGAAAACCATTTAGGAAAAACCACCCCCACTTCACCCGACCGAGATTCTAACCTCGATCTCCCCGTCTCAGCAGTTAAGCTCAACACGACCAGTGCGTTAGCCAACTACGCCACTGAGGCGGGTTGCTAATAATAATAATAAAACTAATAATGAAATTAGCTTAATCTTTATTTGAAAGGAATAAATTAGTATAATGCCATGATACACACTACGTGGTGCTTAATATGGAAGAGGGCACAAGAAAAGGTAAGTGTTTCTGCAGTTTTTAGAACAAACCCTTTTTTTTGACAGAGTAAACTATATAATTTCCAGTAGAAACATAGAATTAACTTTCTTCCCATGTTGATGTCAACAGTTCTTCAATATCCATCATGAGCATACATTCATTAGATGAGAAACTTAAAAAAGGAAGAGAAAAGGTTTTTATTAAAAAGTTGTCATTAAATCCTAGGATGTCCTTGACGGATATTCAAGAACCGTTGACATCACCATGTGAAGAAAATTAGAATCTATGTTTGTACTTGAGCAATATCTGATTTATTAGATCAACGCCTAAACCCTTGGACCAAGAAATATGAAATTTGGCACAGAGGTTCCCTTTATGAATAAACAGTCATAACCCCCTGTGAATACCATCCTAAGTAATTTTACCCTCAGTTTCCGGATTTTACAATAGGTGGCACGCGAGTCATTTAAAAAAAAGAGGGAAAACGCGAACGAAGTCGTGGGCAACAGCGAGTAATATATATTTACTATCGTTTAATTTTAACTATGCATAATTAATTAAATTTAAGCACAAGACTTACAAAATAAGGTTTCTCTAGAACAAACAAAACGTCAAGTTTCCCGTCCATCAATCTATCACCTTGGTGGGGGAATATATGGGGTGTTTTAGCAACTCGTCACACTACCTGCTCGGATTACACGCTTGTGTACTAATTATACTAATGGCTTAGGGATTAGGAAGGTTCAATTGAGAAGGCGTTCATCCGCATTTTCGTGGAAGGAGAGTTGAAAACCATTTAGGGGGAGGGAACTTAGAGCACTCAGCCGCTATCGAATCCCGATCTTCCCCTCTTCGGCAGTCTAGTCCAACACGAGGGTAGCTCATTAGATCACGTGGCCACCAAAGTAGGTAAGACGTGTTTTGGTTGGTCGGAGACTACATTAATTTCGTCAACATGACATTATTCTCTAATTGTATGCATCATAAATGCACCAACACTAATAAGGATAAATGAGTTAGAAATACCAGGATCATCTAATCCGATTATACAGTAATGGAAAGGTCTTGTGTTTGAATATCAGTCGGGTAAACTTAGTTTTATTTCCCCTTAATGATTTCCGACTCTCTCACCACAAAATTTTAGGTTTATATATTCCTTAAAATATACTGTCATTCCTACCACACTAGCATAGTTACGTGTAAAATTCGTAATGGGGATTAAGATATTGTAGGGAGAAAAAAAAATGCTCCCCTTGAAATACGTTTGCCTACATTCTCTGAAACGTGTTTGTATCCATTCATATGTGCGTGCGAGAGAGTCTGTCATGTTAAGTAAACACATATGTGTTTGTATGTTAGGGAAATCATTGTATCTATAAAGTAGCACAATAAAAAGTTTTTAGAGCCATATAATGTGACCATATATACATATTCGTGCATGGTAGCTTAAACTTTGAGAGCTTACACGATGGTTAGAAAACCGATTTCTTTTTAACTTTTACAAAATGAAGAAAAATATACATAAAATAAAAGTAGAAAACAAAAAATGCTATAAAATATATGTTCGGAGTTGTGTGGGGAAATGATTTGGAGATGGAAAGAGGGGTGGATTCATTATTTTTTTAGTTATATTTCAAAGTAAAGAAAGATTTTACTTTAAAATAACCAGAGGGAATAAGACGGAGCTGCGATTAAAATACGCATCGACAAATGAACTGTTTTCTAAAGAGAGAAAGATAATATTTTTGGTAAAAAAAAGGGGGGGTCTTTTAACTTTTTCAATAAATCGATTGTTAGATCGAGTTTCTCAACTTGTAACCGGGGTTGTTGACACAGAAACAGGAAAAGAGGGGTGAGTGGTGTTGGAGGGGTCTTTGCAAAGTTTATTCTTTGTAACAAGGTAATTAAAACTGTAGTGTGTTTGAACGGCTTGATTGCTGCATTGTCCACATTAGCATTTATTGAAAGGGTTACGTTCTACACACTGAATCGGTTTATTTAAAAGAAACGCCTCCATTTTGTAAATCCTAAGCAAATGCATATTTATGTCGCTCATATATATGTAATTTTCTATAAGAGAAAATAGTTGTGAATATTTTCTTTTGGTTGATTTTTAACTATTAGACGAAAGATTAAAAACGTTGTAAAAACGTAAACTTCCACATTTGATTTACCAGGGCCCGTATTTTGATTACCTTAAAATAATCAAAAAAGACTTATAAAATTACCACTAAATCCTAAATAATGACTTCATAATTTCATAAAATGAAATAAATTATGAAAAAAACTTGTAATAAATGCACATGACTAGATCTAACACGCTCTTTACAAATTTGAGCTAAAAAATATTCATGCAATGAAAAGCATTCTCCACTAAACTCCGGTATTCTGCTAAAATAACATTTATTTACCAATATCTCCTTCATAAATAATAGCTCAAAGCTTCCCAACACAACACCTTCCAGCTTGATTGCAGTGTCTAACCAGGAATGTGTATAATTCTACAATCAAACAAGCATAGAAGACGCAAAGTTAATTGATATCATTATATAAGATTCATTTGGACAAATGTGTTTTGGAAGACAGTAATATGTAATTATAAAATATTGGTTGTCACGAATGTCTTAAGATGACTCAAATATAACTTTAAATGACTCAAAAATATCTAAAAACGACTAAAAAATTATGCTAACAAAGTTTATTATTATCTTAAATTCAAATATGACAAAAAATAACCATAAAATCAATTATAAAATATAGGTTTCTAAGACAATGGGATCCTATCTTATCAAAAGACGAGCCTTGGCTATCACTGTATATCTTAGATAGTTCATATAATTGGATATAAAATAAAAAATATAATTTACTATGTGCTTACCTTGAAATACTAAAAGAAATAACTTTAATGCCTTATAAATGGTTACAAATCTTGAGACCAAAAGGTTTTTATTTTATTGTTAATGCATTGCGTATTAATATATTTTCGGGATTTCTTCATATTTTTGCAAATTAGGTGGTATGAGAAATATCACTTTCCTGGAAAGAATGTAGAAAACACTTTAGAAAAATCACCAACAATAAAATCGGATGGGATTTTAATAGTTTGAATGTATGTTAGTGGGTGGGCGTGGGGGCAAAATTTTCAAGAAATAAAGTGTTTAAACGTACCATTCCCAAAAGTCGGGATATCCATAAACATTTTTTTTCTACCTGATGCATTATAAAAAAAAGTCATGCCCATTAAGGATACGACTCCAAATTATTACAATTCGAAACTTTATATGTTAGAACACATTTAGATAACCTAATACGATTAGTTAAATCATACTTGTAAAAGCGTGCAAAATGATAATAGGAGTCAATATACAAAATTAGCCTTAACAAATATTATTTAATTTAGAATAATTAATGCTTGATTATCCTTAAGCCATGTAAAAATTATACACAATTTCAAATACAGAAAATTTTTAATTTTCTTATAAAATAATTACTTATAGGACCCCATATATTTTAATGTTAATATATTAAATGTATTATTTATACACGATTTTAATTTGTACATTGTCTATGTAAAGAAATTAATAATTGTTATGTTTCAAACAACTTGGAATACAGCTATCATTGTTGTCAAAAATGTGTATCCAATTTTAATATACAGGCCTATATTAAACTATAAAATAATTAATTAAAATCTATATCTAATTATTTAAACCTTGTCTCAGATAGTAATTATTATAATAATTTTTAATCGGGAAAATAGGATTATTTATCATGAGCCAATTTATTATTATATAAATATAATACTTAGATAACAATCTTAACTCTTTAAAAGACACAACACCTACCTTTGATAAAACACAGACATTGAGTACTGTATAAAATATGAATAGTTACTATTACCTCGTAGAACCAATTTCCTTTTAAGGTGACGCAAACCGACGGCTATGTATTCAATGCATAAGCTCCACTCTCCATTTTGATAAATATGCTCCACCACTTAGTTTATAGATGGCACCTATAAATCAATAAGTTCTAAGTTTTAGTCTGGGAATGTTTTAAAGTTTGGCTGTCTAGAGAAATAACCCACCATTTGGTACTGTATAAGGAAGTACCTCACCTATCTATACAATAAGTATCATCATTCTTGAAAGTAAAAATTAGATTGCACCCCATCTCAGTGACGTAGTTGGCTAACGCGCTAGTTTTGTGTCAAGCTGGTTTGCCGAGTACGAGGATATCGAGGTTTGAATCTCACTCGGGTGAACTGGGAGTGGTTATTCCTAAATGGTTTTCTACGCAAATGTGGCTTCACTTCATATGTATCTAACCACCCCAATCCCTAGTCCAATAGCGTTACTAGTACTTAAGCGTATAACCCAAACGGGTAGTAAGGCGTGGTGCTAAATATATAAGTAAATACATTTGAAATCAGATCTTCTCAATTCATCAAATAACAATAACTACAGTCTTAACTCAAATTTATTCACTCCTTACTAAAGATATATTTAAAACGTTAAAAATATATATATATGTATATGTATATGTATAAAATAATATTGCAAGTTAAAAAAAATTGTACTGAGTACGACAATACCATTAATACCTTCACTATATATTATCTTAAAATTTATGATAAAAAAAAAATTAAAAATCCGTAATCAGTAAGCTACCTTTTAATTATTTTCTCTTAAAAAGTAAACATAAAATTATGTTGTTAATAATCTGAAACACACTCAAATATAAATTTTAAAATAATTCATAAAGCTCTCTTTTATTCAAAATTTTCATAAGCCAGTTATAAGTTAATTTAACCCAAATAAATTCTAATTTGATAAATAAACATTCCCCACCAAGACGTTTTGAACCAAAATTATATTTTGGAACCATTTTCAAATTTCTAGAGTCATTCATTATCAAACAACCTTCAAATAATTATTCTCCTTAAAGCAAGTAGGCCGTTTTATCAGGTAAAATACCTTACAAATATCAATTTTGAGTCAAATCCTAATATCTATTTTCAAAATATTTCCATTTATAGATTTTCAATTATTAAATAGTCTTGATTTAATGTTTTTTTTTAAATTAAGAACATTTTTATGTTATGTAAAAACTCCATAATTATTATAAATGAAAATTAAAAAAATCACTTTAACCATTTTAGAAAAAATTTGAGTTATCAAAAACCAGTCTTCATCAAACAACCCTTCATTTGAGAGCTATAAGTAAAATCGTGATTCACCCTATAATGAAGACAATATACTTTCTAAATATCAGAGCGATATAATTCAACTTTTTTGGCTGTAGCTACAGACATACAGGTGGATATACAGTCCGACAGATGGGTTGTCAAACGGAAATGTAGGACAACATTTTAATTTTGGTCAACATTAAACGTAAGGATCCATCATTTTCAAGAAATTAAAAGTCGTTACTATTACAATAGATGCTTTATAAGATAATAAAAACATTGTACAAGGGATTCCCTTGAAAATAGAACTCTTTGAGGCTGTTTAAATATGTCCTAAAACAGAAATACCAGTACTGAGCGGTGTGTTTTGTTTTAAAATGCAGTCTTTATGTAAGGTTTTCCTAACTATTCTTTTTATTAGCTATCTGACAAGAAAGCAACAAAAGAGTATAAAAGTCTTACAAAGTAATTTACTTTTTCAACAAAATGAATAATATGCCGCTGTATTGTGTTTTACCTTACTAATTAGAGTGGAATTATTCATAAGATGATATTTCTAATTATCATTACGTAAATGCTCAAAATAGGTACTTTGTTTTTATATTCCCTCTTAGTTGAATTGAAGTATATTGACAAAATAAATTTCTGTTCAAATTACCGTGACCTTTCATTTGTCACAAAGGATGTTTCCCTAGTTCGTATTTTAATTTTCTCTAGAAATGTAGTTTATATTCATCTGAGAATTACTTCTAATTGCTTAATACTGTTGTGTTTTAAAGTGCAGCGTATGTTAGAAGAATGACAATGTTTAAATTAAATAAACAAACTGCAACATTTTTTTTTTCGTCATTACATTTTAATCTCATGTTTAGTCAAACTATTTAACTAACTTTTCCGTATCCACTAAAACAAATACATTTGTTTTATCATGTTTTACAGTTCTTTCTGAATATCCACATGTAATTTAACTAATGGGAAATGTGTGTGAAATTAGAAAATAGGGGGAATGTACCCTTAGTTTACCCTGAAAGGAAGCAGTGTTACATTGACCTATTACAATATGGTCAAAACCAGCTTCATTGGCCAAATTAGAAGAGGCGTAGCTCTCGGGCGACCCTGTCCTCCCGATGATGGGAAGATCAATGTTAGAGTCCCATTCGAGTCTACTGAGAGTGTTTATTTTCCTAAATGGTATAGAACTATCCTTCCACGCAAATTACCCCTAAAATGCTCCCCTTATCATCCTGAACAGGTATTAACCAGAAATCAAAAAATTACCTTATCTGATTAGCTGTACCGTAGTGTAATTCGTCAAAGTAAGCTTGCTACCTATCCTATCAGGGCGAACGGAGTGTGCGTGCATTTGTCTGGAAGGAGAGAGGAAAACCACTTATAAATAATTAATTATGTTTGCAGCTTAACATATTATGTACAAATTTACTCTTTTAAGTGCACTACCTGCTTTTTTTTTATAAACTTAAACTCATACTGATGTGTTTTTTTTTATGAGCGTGGCAGTTCTAAGGCTTAAGAACTCTTAAAACGATTATTATCAACTGTCGAAGTCTACTATGACTCCGTTAAAAATGACGTTATTTGTTTTAGAAAATCTATATTTTTTTTTACCATTTAAATATTTTTATAACTGAAAATTTTATACTTTTATTTTAAAAAAACTGAATAATTTAATGCTATATGTTGAAGCCTTTCACCCCTATACTAGAGTAAATATTATGTTAAAATAGCAACAAAGAAACTTGTTTTTTATTTTTTAGGCTTTGGCCCGGCCGATGTGTTTATTTAAATAATGATTCATTAATAAGCTTGATTCAAAAAATGTGGGATTACCATTAGTCAGGAATGCCAGGTCTCCACCGTGGTTCGGATTCCACGTTAAACTGTAGGTCCTTCATTTCATATCACATTCACCCTACCATTTGCACATTAGCGTAAGTGCGTATAACCCGAACGGGTAGAAAGACGCGGGGCTAATAATAATAAACCATTAGAGTCTAGAAACCGACCACAAATTCTTGAACAAACAATTTAGTCTATCGCGTATCCTAAATGTAGGCTGTTTAAGCTACAGCCGAAATGTTTTATATTATTAACCCCTATTACTTGACTGACACTCAAGACCGAAAATACTAATTTCCATTTTTCCTCCTCCGTTTTCACCCATCCGCATCTCACTATCCAGTTTTTACGCAAATATATATTAATTTTGCTGATGAAATATTAATAAGGAAGGTAGAATTTTATAGATAATGTAACCACATTTATGTGAAATAAGGGTATGAAAATATTAAGGAAATTACACCCTCGGTACACTAGGCCAAGGTTCGAGTCCCAACCTTTTTGTCAACAGAAAATCAGATTAAATGAGCTAAAGACATTTAGGTCGGTATGCTTAGTGGAGCGATAGTATGGTCCCGAGCAAACTATTGCTCCACCTTTTTTTTAATTTATGATGACGCAAACAAATCCACGCTAGTGTCCACTTAGCATCCACTTAGTCAAATTCTCTTGCATACGGACCTTGGACCATGCTCACACCAGAAAACACATTAAATAATGCGTGATTCGTGAACGTTTGCAATGAACGTCTGTGTTGTGGTAGATAGTACCCTTAAAAGTAATATTATTATTTTTTAAATAAAACGAGCCTCTGCCTTGATCGAATGTACACATAAACGTGACATCGAGAAAGCATTTCCTAACCTCGATCGAGTGAGCATTTCCTTGAATTGTGGGATTGCCTATAATTCAC
Organism: Timema shepardi; assembly: GCA_902151425.1. Classification (NCBI taxonomy): domain Eukaryota; kingdom Metazoa; phylum Arthropoda; class Insecta; order Phasmatodea; family Timematidae; genus Timema; species Timema shepardi. Next base: position 98,238 of record CABFVX010002419.1, read on the forward strand.
ACACCCATACACCATCGTTTGGATTTTGCCTATTGGTTGGTTTTTTTTTCTTTCTCTTCATAAGTTTTGAAGTTTATATAGGAGAAAAGGGAAAGAAGGGTGTATACCTTTTCTGTTTCGGACATTCGCAATAGCTTTCTCTACCTCCCCTTCCCCCCTCTTTTCAACCGACCCTATATAAAAACTAGTAAGGGGGTGGTTTGTTTATAGGATAGAACGGTACTGCGATGCTGGGATATGCAATATTTCTTCATTCCTATCATACAAGAGACGGAGGATAGTAAACTCAATTTTAGATTCCTTCCCCCCCTTCCTTACTTCTGCCAATTTTTTTCGATTTTGTCTCTCAATATATATATTTTTTCTGATCTATTCCGCTGAAAAAAAAACTCCCTTGTGAATGTGGCCCCTAGATACTATATCTAGTAGCTAACCACCCTTCTCTAGTTCGGAAGAGCTACTTTACTCAACCCCCACCTTCAACCATGTTTTAGCGAGTATCCCCTCCCCTCCCGCTTCCTCCTGCCTCCCTCTCCACAGTATTAACATCTGAACAAACAAAGATATTGCTAAGCTATAGAGGGGGAGGTTATCCCTCCTATTTCCATTTTCCCCTGTTCATATAAATGTCGTTAAACATTAATCCCCGAGATGAGACCGGGAACGCTCCGGAGACACTTAGCGCATGCGCACTCAGGGGTTTTTAACTTTTCCTTCTTTCTGTATTCCCTCCCCTCCCCCCGTCCCCCATTCCCTCCCTTTTATCCGGTTATATTTTATCAGAACATCACGGCCGAATAGTTTCCAAGTGATTTGGATCGTGTTCGCTTGGATATATATGTATTTTAGATATTATGTCAAAAAAGGGAAAGGACTAAATAAGGTATAAATCGGTATATTTATATTTTATTATAATTTTAACTCAACTACCCCTAAAAACTAAATTACCACAACTTTATACAGTATACATCACCATTTAGAGTATATAAACAAAATGTTTTAAGTAGTGGATAATTGCAACGTTATCTGGAAGATATCTATTATTTTTATTCTATAGTTAAGTATTACTACCTGTTCAGACATGTTACTAACTCTATAGTGGTACGGATGAGAAAAGAAGTATTTTAGAGCTAGTCTACTTGCATTTGCGTTAAATGAGAGCGAAAAAACATTTAGGAAAAAACCACCGTCAGTAGATCCGACTGCGATTTCAACCCTGATCTTCTTTTCATAATCAGGAAATTTTAACAAGAGACCATTCGGCCACTGAAGTGGATTGCGGGCTCTTGTGGTAAAATTGATTTGAGTCTGTTTAATTGGACCCATTTTGTTCGCCACCTTGTGCATGCTTAAGGTGGGAAAAGGTTTGGGGGAGGCGGGATTGATTTTGGCGAGAGGTATGGTGGAAAGGGCTGATGTTAACATATGTGGTTTGGGTCCAGGTCCAAGTATGATTATGGGTCCTTAAACTATTTACAAAAAATATGAAATTTTGAGGAGCTTTTTAGGCCACTCTGCGAAAGTTAGCGGATAGCATTTATTGTACCTATGTCCATGAGCTCTAGGTCTGTAAAATGAGCCATTTTCCACTCTCATATGACTTACCTAAGTCCAACAATATTCACCTTAGTATTAGAATCCTTATGGAATTATATATATATATATATATATATATATATATACATATATATATACATGACTAAGAAAAGTTAATAATGCCACCATGATAAAATAGTTAACAAATTTATCCACATTATCTTAGTAATGAGAGTGTGTATATATATATATATATAATTATATATATATATATATGTGTGTGTGTGTGTGTGTGTGTGTGTGTGAGTGAAACTCACAACCTACTGAGATTCCGATGCATTCACTTTTCGGAGCGTTCTTGTAACGTAAACATTCCAACACATTTAATGTGATTCAGTGTCGGCTAAAGCCGTTATGATGAAGCATGCGAGCGTTTTAATAAGCACACGGAAATTAATTATTCACGAGCGCCATTTCGAAAGAGAACCGAGGGAAGAGTGCAATAACGAGGAATACCTGTGTATATAATTATAATATCTTGCGCGGTGTATGACTCATTATTTATAAGGGATTTAATGTTTCTCACGGCATTCCAACAACTTCAAATGTTTGATGGCACGTATTCTTACATACCTTAATAGTTTTTTGTTGGTTTAAGAGATAGGTGTATATATAATAGATATATCTCACCATGAAAAAGTTTTCAAAGCCCAATCAGATGAAAATAACCAGTGATTTTAAATTTAGTTTAGTAACAAATTATTCCACACTTCCCTATTCATTAAATTAATTGTGTCATTATGAGTACACTTTTCTCTTCTTGACATGTTGTGTTTTCATGGGTTTATAAAGAAGGTGGCCTGGGCGTACAAATGTATACGTCTATGAATTTTTATTTGATAAAGGTATTGTGAAATTTTTTAGTATAGCCTCCTTAGGAAAAATAGTTTTATTATCCCTTAATATGTGATATTATTGATAACTCTTGGACATTAGGCAAACCATAGACATGGATGCGTCACATAAACACTATTAAAGACAGATTCACACAGAACGCTAAACTAAGATTGGTTCTCCTAACTGTTTAAAAAAAATAGCGGAACATATATTTAAATCGCTGACCGCCACAATAACCAATGTTAGGTGGATATAGCCTTGTGGGCTACGGTTTGCTGTGTTTTTTTTCTTGTGTATCACTTTCTGGGTTGTTTCTTGAAGTGTTCCCAGGGTAAACAGATTTTTTTCCCCCTCTAAACTGTACCTGTGAAGGTTCTCTTGACCCAAACATTTATTGGCCAAGTATAAACCAACATACATCTCCAATCTCCATGTGAGGTGTGTTGCACAGATCCTACGAGCGCTTTGTATAATGTAATACCTAATGTTTGAAATCCTATATCATATTTACAAATAAACAAGATCTTCTTACCTTGGCCGCACTCCTACACACAGCACTGATCACTTGACATTTTCACTTTTCAACTTTATCCACCATAGATATCCGGAATCCCAATAAATAAACAAACCGTTTCCATAGCGATTGATTGTCAAATAAACAAACTCGGTAGAAAATACAGTCGCATTGAATTGCGAAGAAACTTATTTGAGAGTTGACAATACACTCGATTCACGTTCACTTATTCCATACACTGATACGTGTCACGTTAGACAGGTGGTATCAAATTTGACATCTGTAGAATGAATATAGCATCCCTATATTGGTATTTTGGGTGCTATAATATATTTTTATTAGTACGATTCAACCACGAAAATAAATAGTTGGTATATAAAAAAACGACAAAATATTTTCAGTTTATAGATCTGTGATAGCTAAAATTATAAGATAGTTCCCCGACCCCCTAATCCAACAAGACTGTAATCTGCACAAATTAGTACATTGAACATCATCTAGTTGGGCTTTCGGGGCTCAAATTGGGTGTGGGTGTGTTAGGGCAGCGGTTTTTCAAAATGTGCTCCTTGAAGCCCTCGGGCTCCTCCAAAGCAATCTCGGATTCCGTAAGGCAAACTTAGATTATTTATTTGTTTCTTATACTTTAAAATAGCATCAGTAATTAGAATTGCCAATTTTTTCAAATACTAATCTAGTATGTTTGCCAAAGGCGAAGCCAGAACATGTGATGCTTTTAATTTGTTTGGTAATTTTTACGTGTAAAATGTAACTGTCGTTATTAAATTTTCATAGTGTTAGTTTAAACATTTTCTTAAGGACTCTAGCTTGTATTTTTTCAGGTAAAAAGGCTTCTTCAGTCTAAAAAGTTTTGGAACACCTGTTCTAGGGTGTTTCTTGTAATTTGTTTTTCCACTCTTCCATGAAAAAAAAAAAGGTTTATTTTAACTAAAGTGCTAGCTTATCAATGCGACTATACGGTAAGCCCAAACGTTTAGTAAGGCGTGTTGAAATAAATATAAATGATCTGCTTTCCTACATTTGATCTATCCACCCCCACTCCCTTCTTCACCCCTGTCCCCCTCCCCATACCAAATTACTACATAAAACCCGACCCAAGTTCTTACTTATGAACAATGCTCTCATATTTGTAATGAATTTTTGTATAAAGGTATAAAAAAAAATTTCAAGGGCTGTTGGGTTGAGTTGATTACGAATGAAGAAGTAAACAGTGTCGCCGCGTGGTGACAAGCTACCGCACTAAGAAGTGTAAGTGCCTCCTCATTGTTCGCGGAGCTACCGCGCGTTCAACTCTAAAACAGGAAGAAAGTGACGTAGAGTTAGTTATAAAAGAGGAGGAAGGAGAGAGAGTGGGTGGCTTTTGCTAATGGCAGGTCCTATTGTTCTTCTCGTGTCCTTGTGCAGGCTGCCACTTAATAATCGTGGATGTAGGACGATTGTCTCCACGGCTCAACGCCCGGTTTTCTTAACATTCATAGCCCAAGAGGGTGAGATTGGTTTTATGCTACTTGGGTTTTACAAACAAAAACCAAATAGTAAAAAAAAAAAATGTGTTTGAGATGAGATTATTTATTTGAGGGTAAGAAGACGAGTCGATTAATTTAAGGAATTGTTTCTTGTTTGTGAAGCTTTGGGAATCCTTGAAAGTGTTTTTTGTTGCTTGTGTTTTATATTAATCTTATTTCAGTGGAAAATCAATTTTACAATTATATTTAAATGACACTTTTATACATGTAGAACTTTTTAGGGTATTATTTACATAAATATATTGTTTTTAACTAAGGTGGAAATGATTATATTTAACTCAATAACATACACCCATTTTTATGTTTACCTAGATTCTCTGCCTAATGGGAATTTAAACACCTTTTAGAAAAAATAAACATTTTGTGGTTAACATTTTATATAATTATTGTTATTTTATAAATAATGTTGATATATTAAAAAAATAACAGCAGAAGATCTTGTGACATGACGTGTTAAAATGTGAAAATAGATATAGTAAATTTTGTAGCTCTGAAATATATCCATTGGTATGAAAATAGGAGAAAATAAATTTGAGATTTTTTACTTTAACTTTCATTAATAATATTTTTATACAGTTAAACATTTGTTTAGTATCTGGAAATAAAATTATTTTGTTGTAATAAACGTTGACTTTACTTTTTAATGAATAGGCATATACAACGTGGAATTATTTTTGAGCAGCTACTTCACATGATATCACTCTTTAGACTTTGTGCGATAGGCTCTATAGAAAACCTATTTAATTTTGTTTGCGTCGCTATTAATTTAGAAAACTCTTTTTTGTTATTATCGAAGTGGATATTATGGAGATTATAAAAAAAAATTGTTGTAGTAGGGCCAAATAATGCTTTAAATTTCCACTAGCTCTGTCAGCATATATCCACTGTCCAAATTCTCTGTCAGCTATTCTAATTAGATAAACCAAATATTCATAACAAGATGTGTCCATTAAATCATCATGTTATCTCATACACATAATGTATTGAACAAATTTTAATTTGCGCGTGTGCCAAACTATACAATATCACCCACTTTCGAACTAAAATTATTAATTAATCACACTACTCGAGTTTCAAACATGAAATTACCCTAAAATAATTTGTATTTGTAGATATTTCAAAACGCAATATGTGTTGTACATCATGTACACTAAATTTCAATTATGATTACTCATAATTTAGATTCTAACATCATGTAGCTGCTAGTTTACTAAATAGTATAAAGCAATTCATCTAATTAATTTTAAGGATGTGTTATTATCTAAAATTATCAAAATAACTTTGGTACTTTAAAAGTCTGAAACTAAATAACATTTGAAATTATGTTTGTTTTTAGTTGAATTAGAGAATGACAGGAAACTTAAAAAGATATAGAGCCTACATAAATATAAATAAATGGTGCTAATTTATAACTACTCTTAAATATCTTTTAAAATATTTATAATTTACCTTTAACGTTTTGCGCCAGAGATGTATGTCTAGTTGGCAACGATATCTGACAGCTAAATATTATAAATACTTATGTTTTTACATATTCATACGTCAAGTCGAGGGATTTGAAGCTTTCACCTTTTATAACTATTATCAATACCTTTAAAATTGCAATAATAAAATAGTAACATGTTATTTGTACAACACATCTTGAAACTGGCAGATTTCTATTCAAAATGGTACAGAACAAGGAATAAGCTGTACCTTTTTGTTACCAAGCTAAACTCTCATCATAGACTGGTCTGTCCATAACTGGGAGATTGGGGTACGAATCTCGGTTGGGTGTAATGAGGCAAATATTTATTAAGTTTTTAAAATTAGATTTTCTTGATCTACCCTTTAACAGTATTTTGTGTTTATTGGTATATGAATATAAATTGTAAATTTTCTGTAAAAATAAATAAAATAAATTTTCAATTGAAATATATTTTTTGATAAATCTGAATTTTGCCTAGTCACGATTTATATAAATTGGTTTCTAGTGTAGCTAATAAAAATAAATGTTTGGTACATCAGGCCAGAAAACCATGGTTCAAAACCCTTTTCATATGTAAGAACTTCTTAGCTAATATTTTTATTGAACTTTTGTTTTAGCTTGAATACCGTTAAAAGCTTATATCTCAGTTTTAACTATGCTTTTTATTTCATACGTATTATTACAATGAATTTGTTTTCAGTTTCAAGACTAGTTAAAGAAAATTAACAACTATTAGCGAGAAGAAAATATAGGTAGGCTAAACCACACTGATAAACCACAAAAGTACAACTAGGAATGTCAAACATGATTCTTCAATACCTAAATACCCTCGATTCTTACTGGTGGGGAATGATTTACGAATTGATTTTAATATTACTATTCTAGATACTTCGATTTTGAGCTTTTTTCTAAGCATCGTGTTTACTACACGTTTGGGTTAAGTGCTTATATAATAATTACGCCAATGGCTTTAGGGCCTAGTAGGACTATATATTTATATTAATTGTAACAACATTTTCCTGGAGCGAGATTGGAAAACATTTGTGAAAAATCACTCCCAGAGCACCTGACAGATTTGAACCTTGATCTCCCAGTCATCGGCTCTAGACCATATGGCCGACGAAGTGGGCAATTAATAAATGAATGAATGTAAGTAATAATAACAACTAAGAAAAACGGCAAAATTAAAGATTAGTAGTCGATTATTTTTATATTAGTGTATTTGCTATTATTTTCGTTATATTTTGGTTCACTTAACGAGCCTATTTGGTGTATTTAAGATACTTTGGCTTCAATAAGTGTTTTATAAGACCTTTTTAAAATATTTATAAATGTTTGACTACGTGATGCCTTGTAGGTAAAAAATAAATGCTTAGGGCCTACTATAATAATTCCTAATTATTTAATTAATTGTATATGATATGATTAATTACATGCTAAAATTGAGCTTTATCTGTGTTAAAAATTAAAAATGAATCGTTTTTGTTACTACTTAATTTTTATAGTTTTTTTTGCCTTTTTGAATTTGAATAAAAATGTTTAATATGAGGTTGGATGCTTGGAAAAATAATGAAATATGAAATGTTCAAGAGTTGAAAAATCTAGGTTCATCTTAAAAAGTCGGAAACGAGAGAAACGGATGTCGTTACATCTTGACCAAAAGAACCATTACGCATTGCACCCACCTAGATTTGAGCCTTTATGTCTTCCTTAAGTGAAAAATTCAGTCTATTGCGAATCTGGTGCCTTAAACCACACTACCAACATTTGTGGTCGCATGGCTCAAGGTATCACTCTCAAGAGGGAGATATCGGGGCTCAAATACCAGTAGGGTTTACTGAGAATTTATTTTATAAATGGTTTTCCACGCACCCTCAATACAAATGCGGATACGTTTCCTTTAATCCCAACCTTACTCATCCCTAACATTTTAGCATAATTAGTACAAATGCATACAACCCGTATGAGTAGTAAAACATGTTGATAATATATATTTTACATCATATGACCATTTACCAGTATTAATACTGGTAAAATTAAGGTTTGAGTGTAGCGGACGCGAATTAAGGTGATTAGCCATTTTCACAAGGCGTGAAAATGCGTATAGATGGGAACAAATGGTTATCTTCAAGAATTCTCTATATTTTTTTCTCAATTTTCTTCCCGGAAACGGTGTGTTAAATAATAGAAGCATGTTGATTATGCTATACTTTTAATATACACCCCTCCTCTATAATTTTAACAGCGATCAAATATAAAAAAAATGACATTCTTCAACAGAAAAATGCCGGCTCTATAACAAAAAATTAGAAAATGGAACATCTAATAAACATTTATACATTATCTTATATGAGGTGTTGAAAATATTACTGTAAAGATCTCACTCATTCTCGAGAACTGATATTTCCAAACGTATGATCTCTCCACAAGACCTGTCCGGTAACCAACGCCATCTACTGTTTCCATTATCCTTTTGTTCTGGTAGGCGCGGAAGGATACATTGGTCGGTTGGGAAGTCACGCAATGTCCTTCACCCTCCCCCCACCACCATCTCACAGAATAGGTTTTAAACTTGCGCGTGATAGGGCCAAGGGCCTTAAGTGCAGTGTTTATTCATTATTATGGCAACATTTTTTTTGTCCAAAATATATCAAATATTTCTTCAGTAGAAACAATTTTTAATTTTCTGCAGGTGGCTGTCTCAACAGTTCTTGAATATCGATCATGAAAATAGCAGCAGTTGAGAAACTTTTTAAGTAAATAGAAACAGTTGTCATCAAACTCCAGGACCCTAATGACAAATATTAAAGAACTGTTGATACCACCATGTCAAGAAAATTAAACTCTCCGTTTCACACTGAAGGAATCTTTGATTTATTTTGGCCAAAAAACAAATGTTTTGCTAGAAAAACTGCAAAAGCATTGACCATTTTTTCTCTTCCCTCTACAATCCCACCTTAAACAAAGTAACCCTAGTAGGACACGTATAAACCGTCACTCTATCTGATTTTGCTAGTGAGGGACTGGGTAAATGAATCGTTAGCTAGATCCAGTCCACTTCCTCCTAAAGTATTATATTTGGAACGGTAGTATCATTAGACCTTGCCGTCAGGAAGGAGGGGGAAAAAAAGAGAGAGAGGTCAGTTGAAACCATGGAGAATGATACTATCAAGGAACTTCGTTCCTAAAAACCCCTCCTTTTGCTCTTCGGCCAACATCCAAATCTCCCCCCCCCCTTTTCCTCTTCCACCCTCAATACCCCTCAACTTAGCCTCCCTCTATCCATATTACGCATTACACCAATGGAACCAACCTCCTAAAACCTACCAGGGAACCCAGGATTACATACAAACAGGGCATTCATTGCGATCCTTATCGCTGCGAGAGAGGACCTCCCGTTTTACATACCCGTGTTTATTTTCAGGATTATCAACCGTATCTCTTTTACCCTCCATCCCTGTCGCACTTCCCAGACGCCCCTAACACCGGCTGGTAACCCTTTACCAACCCCCTCTAACTAGGTACTTCTAACAAGCCAACCCTCGACCAGGGAAGGTTTTAGCCATGTAATAAACGTACGACCTATAGGTATAACGTTATCTGAAAAGGGTAAGTGGTTTTTTATCACTTTGTACGCGTGCTTTGAAATATTTGTTTCTGTGGTGTTTTTTTTATGAAAATAAGGTTTTGGAATTAAATTGATATTTAATTTTTTCTTGATTTTCCCAGACCTATTCTCTCGCGGCCCGTCGGAAAAAGAAACTATTGTTATTGTAAAAAAATAAATCATAATACGAGGTAGTCTTACGTAAGCATATGTCTCAAATTCGTATCATATCTCTGCAACTTTTTGAAATGCGAATTAAGTGATGATTGCAAATTTGTAGGACTCTTAAAAAATAAAAAAATAAAGTTAAATTTTTAATGTATAAAACTATTAGCTATTTATCTATAAATAAATATATTATTTAAAGAAAAGTTTTGGAAATGTGAGTTGATAGTTATGCTATTTTTCGAACAAACATATTACTTTTCCCTTAATATGTTTCTGTAATATTGCATATTATTTTATTTATGCTACGTGATGGAATGTGATAGTCTTTTTACAATGTTCCTACACCAATGTGTATTCTTTAGTTTCACATATAACGAATTTTAGTTAAATATCTCCATTTTTAGGTAAAAGAGACAAAGACTTTGCGGTGAATTAAAAAAATTAAACATGATATTTTTTGGGGTACTTTCTTTGAAATAATTTTTATTTTTTTACTCAAAACAAATTAGATTTAAAATCTTTTTAACATTTTTTTAAAGTGATATGAGCTCTTTAAAATAATGTAAGAACTTTTTTTTTCTCTTTTAATGGCTCTTATAAATATTCAACATTTCCTTTGAAACATTAAGCATGCCCCGCTGCGTTTTCTACGATCCACCCTTTATACTTGTATCTGTCAAAACCAGCCGGGGTTGTTTCTGCTTTGAATCGCCGTCTGTAAGAAATAAAAAAAATCACCTTTAAATTTGATGAATGGATGTGGATTTAGAACGAACTTGAAATCTAAGCTTAACATGTCATGAGTTTCACAAGGCTATCTTTTTTGTTTGTTATTTTTCTTGATGATAATATGTGGTATCGAAATAAAATAATCATGTCACTCCCACTTTTATATATTTTTTATATGAGCTTCCTTTATATTACTACCCGCCTCGGTGGTGTAGTTGGCTAACGCGCTTGTCGTGTTGAGCTCTACTGCTGAGGACAGGGTGATCGAGGTTCGAATCTCGGTCGGGTGAACTGGGAGTGATTTTTCCTTAATGGTTTTCCTATCTCCCTCCACGCAAATGCGGGTTCACTTCCTCTGATTAAACCCTCCCAATTCCTAATATATTAGTGTAATTAGTACTTAAAGCGTATAACCCAAACGGGTAGTAAGACGCGGTGCTAAATATTATTATTTATATAACTCCGAGGTATCCACATATTTATACACTTAAATCATTACGTCAATCCTTGCCTTGTTATATTTTTTATGCAAACTACCTTATTCTCTTTCCGGGCTATCAGAATATAAACTACACAAATGGAGTTAAAATTAAAAAGGTGCATTTTAGAAAAAGGTAGCCACATTTTCATGGTGGATGAAAGCAAGAGAGATTGGTAAACAGTTTTGATAAAAAAAAAAAGCCTCATTGCACTCAATTAATTGGATTTCGAATCTCAGGATCCTCTTAAACGGAAAATTCGGGCATTACAAGATTAATGTATTTGTCCGTATGACAATGGGTATGGGTCACTTTTTTTTAATAAACCCTAATACGAGGAGGAGGGTTATTTGCACCTGAAACAACTTGCGTTGGCTCCCCTACTTTGGATTCAAGCGACGACTCCGTTTTGATTCAATAAAGATGCGACCTAAAGGGATTGATCGTGGTCTTAAGTTAGACCTTTACACCATTTATCTTAACTGAGCCTTATGTGATATTAAAAAACTCATAAATTAATAATAATTACCACAACAATTAGTAAATATATTAACATACCTCACCATTTACATATTACTATAGTTACTAAAGCATTTCTAGTAGTTACGTGTTTAACAGCATACCTCAATCCCACCATGCCCTCATAGTTACTACAATCTTAATATTTCTCCTTGGTATTAAAGTAGAGAGCTTTCCTATAATATATCCTTGGATATAAAGTTGATATTTGTCCTTGCTGGTCAATATTGACAGAACACAAGTTAATTATATATTCAATAGTACACATTACCCGACTCGGTGGCGTAGTTGGCTAACGCGCTTGTCATGTTGAGCTCGACTGCTGAGGACGGGGAGATCGAGGTTCGAATCTCGGTTGGGTGAACTGGGGGTGGTTTTTCCTAAATGGTTTTCCACTCTCCCTCCACGGAAATGCGGGTTCACTTCCTCTAATTCAACCTTCCCAATTCCTAATCCATTAGAGTAATTAGTACTTAAAGCTTATAACCCGAACGGGTAGTAAGACGCGCTGCTAAATATATTAATAGTACACATTA
>CABFVX010002420.1:0-14354 GCA_902151425.1 Timema shepardi
CAGAGAGCAGGAGGCGTGGTCACGTGACCAAATCCAGCCAATCAGCGACGGGGTCAAGTTGATTCGAGCGACCGGGGCCACTACTATTACCTATAACCATACGTGGTATCAAGAATACGATCCCGTATTCTGCGGTTATCTCTGTCTGGCCTTCTTTAAATACTCGTGCTAACGATTTAACTAAGTGAACATGTCTATGATGCATACATTAAGGGGTAAAAACTGAGAATTATTTTCTGCATATCCTTTTAGGCGGGGAAAATCGCAAGGAAGAATAATTTATTGATCTAGCAACTTTTAATTGCATACCGAATATAGATGAACGTAATAATAAATTACATTGCAATGGAGTGGCTAAGTGTGATGTTAAACTCTCTTATCATTAGTGACCCTATTACACTCAAAAGTTATATTACCTCTGAGTGAAATATAAACTTTACTCAACCTGGCTCTATTTTTTTTCGAGCATATCCTTATTCCTGACGGGAAAACACACATCTAAAATATCCTGCATGTGAACATGATTCATGTTGAGTGCAGTCTTGCAAGTGAGGCCTAAGTCAGCATTGAACAGTCATGCCCTGCACGAGTTCAGCATGACAATCCTTCCAGGCTATAAGATAGTAGTGGAAGCAATGGATAGTATAAATTATCTTCGGTAATGAAACGGATCATAAAGTCTGTCTTAAATTCATCATCACTATTGTACGTATAGTAATGTGGACACGATTTGCGATTAAAGGAACTTATTGATGGATCGATATGATCGATTCCTTACTTGATGAGTACACCAAAAGGGAAGATTGATGGTTCAACCACCCACTCTTGATGAAGTTGGGCAGGTTGAGCCAAATCAAATCATCCTTCTTGATGTGAGGCATTAATCATGAAATTCTACTTGGTTTGATCTTGAAAGATATCTCAAGGTTGATTCGTAGTGGTGCATTATTGTCAGTTATCAATTATATAAGTAGTCGTTTTTGTTTAGCATCGCTCAGTACGCGAGGATAGTCTTCCACGAATCCTAGTATGAAATGTAAAGGAATGCGTACGTTAATTATACCTGTCGTATCACGTACAGGTACTTCGAGTTTCCATCCTACGTTTTCAAGGTAAGGTTGCTCATCTTTCCTAATCTAGAGACTATCTTGAGCTGAATCGATTCACCCACATCTCCCGAATAATCACTCTCCACCCCATTAATATCTTACTCAATTCTAGAGAAAGAGATGAAGTATACAGTTATTTATGATTCTCAATGTACTTCCGACATCACTCGTATCTAGCAGCAATCTTCCTCTGACATGCAGAAGTGAATGGTGTGGTAACCTGTACAATCCGTCTTGCTCCCGTTGCAATAATATGACTTGACGTTGTGGTAGCTGATGGGGTTCGGCGGCAACATACTTTTCTCACTGATCATAAAGCTTTTCTTCATCTGAATTCCAAGCAATTATATTAAAATTATTAATTGCAACTGATATTTCTGTTGCTGCTTGTCTTTAAAACTTTTCCTTATACTTTGATGGGGATCTAATTTTTTTTCTGGTGGATTGGAAGGATATTTTCTTTTACGTTTTCTAATTATAATTTAGTCTTAAGATTATTAAATTTGGTAATTCTCTTACTTATTATGCCTCTTTGATTGATTTAAACTGGCCCTGGCCTAAAAAAAGTATAATTGTTTTTAATGTTTTGAGTTAAGAGAACAGCATATCTAATATGTATATCTCCGATTTGTATATCTAAAATTGATTTTCAAAAGCTGCCATCTGCATATTGCAGAATTTTTTAAATAATGTTTTCCAAATCTAAACAGCTTGTTGCGTATGGGTAGAATTCACGTTTTGTTTGTTAACTTGAATGATGTCGCTTAAAAAAAGGTAAATACAAAGACAAGAATAGAGGCTTTAAGACAGAAGGGAAGATTTTGTTTTTGTGGAAAGTCATTGGGAGGCAATGTGTGCCTTGTCAAATAACACTCGCGCAGTTTAAGGTTAGTAATATTAAGCGTGATTATAACACGCATCACAGTATTTTCAGCAAAGAATTTCCTGTTGGTTCCATTCTAAGGTGATCTAACATTTTATATTTACAAGAAAAACTTAATGGTCATAGTAAATCTATGTCCATGTTTACATAGGGAGCCGATGTGAAAATCGAGGCTCTGTTTAGTTTAGCATTTAATATTTCGCGTGACAAGCGTCCATAGACTTTAGGAGAATTTGTCAAGAAAAATATTGCACAAATAGTTATAGATCCAGATAATAAAAAACTCCACAAAATTATTGAACAAATGCCTTTCTCCAGGCATACAATTCAAAAGAGAACGATTTTCCTTATGACGTATCACGGTTTTGATTAGTATGTGGTACTCAATAAGCTATGTTTTTTTTTGCAAGTTTTTGTTGTTGTTGAAACCATTCTAACAATTTCTTCAAGAGAAAGATAAATGCTTCCCTCAACTTGAGGACGGACACTCTTGATGTTTGTTAGACATATATTTTTTTTACAGATTTTTTCAGGATTTACAGATAATATTTAATGTATCCCTGCAAGGCAAAGGTAAACTAATATCAGATATAGCACAAACTGTGTTCACTTTCCACAATAAATTGAAACTTTTTTCAGAGATACTTTGACTCTAAAATTTAAATCATTTCGCTTGTCTGAACAAAAAATAAAAAAAGCTGACAACTTTGCGTTAAAACTGGTAACGGAAGCTTATATTTGGCAGTTAAAATATGGTATTGTTGAAGAACTCTGATCGATTCTACTATCTTCGATCACTTAAGCCATCATTAATTGGGATCTTTTTCGAGAAGCGTTTTCTCGCTGACGTAATGGAGAGTGGTTTCCCTATTTAACAGCAAATTGTGGTGGACTCAGCAACTCTATTGTAGCTACTGGAGCTTCAATATAACACGAGTAAAACAAAGTGGTTGTTCGATTACTAAGCTTTGGAAGCATGTCCCGTGACAAACATATCCCAAAGTAAAGGAATGTGCTAAGAGACTGACCTCATTTTTGGTATAACCTATTATTGTGAAGCATTATATTCTACACTTTGATTTACTAACTCAAAACACATATTTGTTTTGCCAGACAAACATTTAAGCTAGTCGTCCACTGGTTGCGTTTTTGTCACAATTAATTCGTCAGAAATCTGAAGAAACAAATTCGTTAGATTTCGCGTGTGTAGAAACGAATGTATCAGATGCGAATCGGTCACCCACGATTTAATTTCAGTACACAATCGTAAAATGGAAAATATAATCATTTTGGAAAATGCGTATTTAGTTAGAAGGTAACTGAACCGAAATAGAAGAAATTGTTGGAATAATCATATATTAGCGAAAAGAAATACATTAGGAGAATTCAATCATTTACTTGAGGATTTGAGAGAAGACAAAACACACTTTTCCGATTTATTTTGAATGAATCAAGATACTTTTGAATATATTTTAAAGGTTAATTTTAGTCCATCAGTAATTAAACGTTCATATTTTCGTGAAATCATTCCACCAGAAGAACGTCTGCGTGTGATTCTGAGGTAAGTTATACAATAGTTGCAATAATACACTTTATTTTATTTTAGAGCAAGTAGCCTCATTTACTTTACAAAACACACATTCGGAAAACAGTATATTTGGTACACTAGGTGAAAATAGAGCCACTGGTTCTGCAAATGTTATCCGATACAAATTCAAAACGTACTTTTGCTCACGAGAATTATACAATTGAAAAGCCTTTTTTTTACACTATATTAACCATGGAATACTACTCCGGGTGAATATTCACCAGTGAGTTAAAGTGTTGGCATCAGTTTTGCATACTCAGGAGGGTTGATATTGTTTGTGTTATCTAGTTAGTTTGTGGGTGTTACTGGCCTGGTGCGTTTATCTGCCAGTGAGCTTTTAATAATCTTGAACTTTCACCGGGGGAACCCTGGTGTAGAATTATAGGGTGTTAAAATTTTAACTGCTACTATTGTATATTTAATAACCGCAAAGAGTAAAAAAACACTTATTTTTATACTTTACTTGATAATAATCTCACTTGAATATAATTATTATTTTAATAATTAGGTCAGTTAATTTAAATGCTTCTTTGTGTAAAAAAATAATTATAACTAAATAGTCACAAAATACTTTTATTTTTTAGATATATTTAATACCCTTTTTTTAACAAAGCAAAACACATTTAAAAAAAGTATAAGTTATCGTGTAAGAGTGTTAAAATAAATCCATTAAAAATATTCAAAACTTAATTTGATGTAGTAGTGATGTGACTATAAAATGTTGTAATAGGCTACTCCATGGTTAAATAAATAATTGCTATCGATATGAATAACATCCTCATCTATATACTTAATTGTTTGTGAATTACCATCAGCGTTCATTTCCTCAGAAACTTATTTCCATAAATTTTGCTGTACGTCTTTCGTGTGATAGTTTTTATCCCTCATGCCACAAAGAGACTTTCGTTCACTTATCAAAATGATTGATAGGTTTCTAAACATCACTTTTAGAGTACATCTTGAATTCTACATTACACAATACAATTCGTCAGAATAACTGCGAAGAATCCCATCGAGATGTGATCGTTCACAATTCGGGTGTTTTCACCCGAAGACTCACGAAATTACTTCGGTTGCAGTGGACGACCTTAAATATCGTACATAAAGTTGGCCTGCCACTTTCTCCAAATGAATTGAAATTTATACAGTCCTTTGTGATCATATGTGCCCGAAGCTCAGCGTTTGTGCTATTAAATTACTCAAATTATAAGGATTTTAATGTGGCGGTCCAACTTGATTTCAAGCTGGCCTGCCAGATTTTATAAAACATCCTAGCTTGATTTTGATTACGATAGTTCTTTGTACTATATTTGTGCTAATATGTACCTAAAGTTCAGCTTTTGTGCTATTAAACTAAGCTCGTGGCAACGATTTTAACGTGGTGGTCCAGCTTGATGTTAAAGTTGGCCCACCACATTTTTGAAATCCAAATTTTCTTACACCATTCGTTAGTGCTCCGTTTGTGTTCATATGTGCCCGAAATTCAGCTTTTGTGCTATTAAATTACGCCCGTGGCAACGATTATAATGTGGCGGGCAAGCTTGATATTCAAGTTGGCCCGCCACATTTTCGAAATCAAAATTTGTTCATGCCATTCGTTAGTGCTCCGTTTGTGCTCATATATGCCCGAAATTCAGCCCCCCCCCATCAAACAACGCTTGTTACAATGATTTTATATCTGCTGGTCATTGTTGCGGAGCGGATTTCTTGGGTACCATACTGAGTGGAAGAGTGCTTGTGCGTCCGGGTACGTTGGAGCGAAGCGGGAAGGCTAACTCGAGCTCAAGCTAGCCCACCATATGTTGAAAAACACAACATAACATTCGATTTATGCCACTCCATTGTGATCCGTTTGTGCTCATATGTGCCCGAAAAAGAACATTTGTGCTCTATAATGCTAGGCAATCTAGAGAACATTTAATGTGGTGGGCCAAATTAAGTTTTCTACAGGTTAGGCCTACGGTATAGGGAAGGCTAAAGTTCAAGCTTACTCACCAAATTAAAAAAAATCAATGTAACAAAATTTTGTTTTACCATTTGTTTGTGTTTAGTTTGTGCTCGTATGTGCACGAATATGACATTTTTGATGTGAAATTAGGCCTTTTAAAAAACATTTAATGTGGCAGGCCACATATTGAAAAACATTACATAATTCAATTCTATTTACGTCACTCCAATGTGCTCTATTTGCGCTCATATGGGATGGGATCCGAACCACGGTGGTGGCCCGGCATTCCACACATTCACATGTTGTGATTAATACACGTCTAGTCAAAGGTGAAGAAAGGGTTTGGCAATCAGATAAATCTGTACTGGGACCGAAGATTGAACCCCAACACAGAAGTCTGGCAGCTTGCCCCTGGACCGCCAGGTCACCCAGTGTATTATTGTAATAACATAGTGAGATTGATCGATATTTGTATAAATTTACTGAATTTAGACATTGCTTGACATAAGATGGCAACAAGAATGAATAATAAAATCAAATTTAATCATAATATAATGTGAGCGTTTATTTGTATGATCGAGTTGGGTAATTATAAAATATTATTTGTAAATTAACGACCACTCTGGAAACTGTTTTTCTTCTATTTCAAATTATTGTCTTATGTTTCTAATTATATTTTTAGACTTGTATGCTAAATAAAAGCATGCGATCTTTAATTTAGAGTTCTATATAACATACTAATGTTATTAAGAATTGAGCAAGTCAGTGTAATGGATAATCAAATATAATTAAAATTATTCTTATAATTATTAGATGGTCAGCAAGCAGTCAAATAAGAACATCAATGAAGATCATATTGATTGACATTCAGAGGTGTAGCTAGTAATATAAAGAAGGAAGGAATGAAATTATAGATACAATCGACTTGTTTTTTATCCCCTTCATTAGCTAAAACCGACGATTAAGTGAATCTTATAGACTAGTAAATCACCGAGTTTTGTGCACACAACGTGACAGAGTTTAATAGTGGCACTTTAAACAAGAAATATATCAGTTCTTTCCCTTACTTTTTAAAACTAGATTACAACTAACTTAATTTAAAATAATTTGAGCACGCACTGTACACAATGTTATGTCTTTAAAGCAAAATATAAAAATAACAATATATTGTATAGAAAGGTAATGCTCTAGTTCCCAAACAGAAAAATCACCTAAAGTTCCAGACTCTGTGATTGAAATACTGGCATCTATAAAAATATTAACTGTCTTGTTTAGCCCAGTTGTCATAAATCTTGTTCTTTGTACGGGAAATAGTTTTTTCCTTAAAAGTGAAATTTACATCTTACTAGCTGAAGTACCCGGCGTTACCCGAGATAAACTTTTTTAGCTTAATGGTTGTACAGTAGGCTTACGTATGAAAATTGTTTATGATGTATCAAAAACTAACGTGTCATAAAGATCCGGGTCCTGAGTGCACTCAGAAAAATAATTTTCAGTTCCTAAAGAAGAATTTGAGTCCTAACTTTCGTGTGGATAGCAACCAGAGTAAGTGTTATTCCAATGATTAAGACCACTTGGTCATCGTTGTGGAATAAAGTGGATTACTAAAAGCGCAATAGAGGCGCGCTTAAGTATATAAACTAAATTTTAAAATTTAATTCACTATTAATTAATCTGAAAGTTATTTTTAAAATTAAACACATCTATTAGTACTGTACATTATAATATTGTTCATACAGTGACAACGAGATAAGTCAGCCCAAGTCAACATAAGTCAACAATAACATTTTAAGGAGATAAAATAATTTCTTGGTAAATTTTATTATTGGCTTGTTAGTCGCCTCATTCTACAAAAGAGTTAAAATATATAGTCAATTGTGCTCCATTTGTTCAGTATTAGACTTCCTGCTTCGCTACAATGGACGAATAAGCTATCTCCCCCTCAGTACGTGGTACCAAGCAATCTGCCCCGCCTGACTCCACGCAACAACAGTGGACAACAGATTTATAATCGTTGTAACAAGCGTAATTTGATGGCACAAAAGCTGAATTTCGGGCACATATTAGCACAAATGGAGTACTAACGAATGGCATGAACAAATTTTGATTTCGAAAATGTGGTGGGCCAACTTGAACATCAAGCTGGCCCGCCACATAAAAATCGTTACCACGGGTGTAATTTAATAGCACAAAAGCTGAGTTTCGGGCACATGTGAGCACAAACTGAGCGCTAACGAATGGCGTAAGAAAATTTGGATTTTGAAAATGTGGCGGGCCAACTTGAACATCAAGCAAGCCCGCCACGTTAAAAATCGTTGCCACGGGCTTAATTTAATAGCACAAAAGCTAAACTTTGGGTACATATTAGCACAAATATAGCACAAAGAACTATCGTAATCAAAATCAAGTTAGGATGTTTTATAAAATGTGGCAGGCCAGCTTGAAATTAAGTTAAGTGGCGTGCCAACTTGATGTACGTCCTTAAATAACCTTTAATGATACCGGATCATTCGCAACTATTCATCCGACTTGTGACGAACTTAATTAGGTTGAAAATGCAGCCAGGGGATGACTGGCTTTAAACAAACTACTGCGATCGACTTTAAAAAAAAAAATATATATATATATATATATAGAGAGAGAGAGAGCACCGCGTCTTACTACCCGTTCGGGTTATACGCTTTAAGTACTAATTACTCTAATGGATTAGGAATTGGAAAGGTTGAATTAGAGGAAGTGAACCCGCATTTGCGTGGAGGGAGAGTGGAAAACCATTTAGGAAAAACCACCCCCAGTTCACCCGACCAAGATTCGAACCTCGATCTCCCCGTCCTCAGCAGTTGAGCTCAACACGACAAGCGCGTTAGCCAACTACGCCACCGAGGCGGGTAACTACTTTAAAAGATCACCAACTTAATTTTAAGCAGGTTACTGCTAAGATGAATGCTAGAAAGGCCTTGACAAGTAAACTAGGCGAGTGAAATATTGTTTGTGATAACTTAGGCTTTTTTTTCAAATTAGAATTCAACATTCATATTATTTTAATTTTGAAAAATAAAATGGATTTATTTAGTTTACAATAATGTGTGCTTTGTGTGTAAATAAAAATAGCTTTACGTTATGTATTTCTAATAATGACAAAATAATTGTGTTGAAGAAAAGTTTTAATTTTTTTTTGTAAATTATTTATTATATTGCAATGTGAAAAGAGCCGCATAACGGGTGGGTGCGAGCCGCACTGTAGCCACATTTGGAACATATTACCCGCTTCTGTGGCTGAACGATCTAAGTCGTCACTATCGCGTCATACTGGCATGCTGATGAGTAGATTGGGGTTCAAATCCCGGTAGGCTCTTCCAAGGGTTTCCCCCCATAATTGGGCTCCCACTCTCCTTCCACGCAAATGAGGGTAGATAGTCTCTAAATGCTTCCTTTATTATTCCTACCTCGTGGTTTCGTACATAAACTCAACATAATGACGAAGCCTACAGTCAAATTTTGTATCAGGACAATATATTCATTTTATTGGTTAGGAACATAATAGTGCACCAAATAAACACTCAAAATCATGTTTGTCGTTTTTTGTAAAAATATATTATTTTGCTTCACAAAATATTCAAGAATGATTACAGTTCTGAATAAATAGATAAATAGGTATTTGTTTCGCAAGAACCTTATTTTTATTTATTGGAAACTCGCTAGAAAATAAAAACCCTTATGGTGAAATGAGTTTTTTTCTCCAACATGAACTTGATAATATTGCCAATATTGTTGGCATCCTCACTTGGTTGAAATCAATATTATTAAAATGAAGAGTTTGTTAACCCCTGTGCACAAACATGTGGACCCAGAAGTTGAAATTTGACATTTTGAATACTTTTTTTCAATTTATTAAAAACTAGGCTGGAAGAAATAAAAAAAAAAAAATTCTGTCTGTTTAAAACACCGAAAAGCGTTTCCCGGAATAGCGCTTGGTACTATTGTTAGTAGGCCATTTGGTGGCTCAGGAACGGTCGCCATCTTATGTGTACTTTCTTAATTAGATTCATAATATAATGCCCAAAATTGACGACGCGTGGTCGTCTTCTGTGATGAACTGAGACACCAGTGAAATGAAACGGGGCCACTAACCACGGATGTTGGGCTCATACGATGTCGTGCGATTAGATTGCTCCTTCCGCTTGTATCAAATAATATATATCGCATCACCCACTCTTCTTCAGTTGGAACTCAAGCGCATGGTCGAATTAAATAATCGCATGTAAATTCAGCCATACACTCCTTCATACATTACTTCCATTACAGTTTCCAACCCGTGACCTGGGCATTATTTTATTCGCTCGATATATTTTTCCACTACCGACTTGCTAGGCTTGTCGTAGCTTCATATGCCTTATATTCTAACTTTTAAGGCTATCACAGCCACAACATCCAGTGTATGGCCGTATATTCAGGGTAAGGCGCAATTTGAGTGTTTTAAAGTAGTTACTTTTTGCACAGGGTATTACTACCCGTCCGGGCAATACGCATATGTGATAATTACGCTAACTTGTTAGGGATAAGGCAGGTTGAATGTGGAGGAAGCATACCCACATTTGCGTGGAGGGAGAGTGTGGAAACCGTTAGGAAAACACACCCTCATTACACTCGACCTAGTTCCGAACCCCGATATCCCCATCATCGGAAGTCTAGTGCTTTAAGAGAGTGAAGCCTTTTAGTTACTTAATCCATGGAAATACGTTAATGAAACTTTCCATAATGTCGTGAACCCGTAACGAACGTCACGAGATCTTAGGCACTAAGATCTCAACATACTGGTTTGTTGGTACCTGGGATGTTGAGGTTCGACTTTCAGCTGGGTTCACTTGGTGGTGTTTTCCTCATATGTTTTATCACTATGGGCCAATAAAAGCGCTCTTTCTTTAAATAATTTTTTTTTAGCACCGCGTCTTACTACCCGTTCGGGTCATATGCTTAAGTAATAATTACGCTAATGGGTTAGGAATTGGGAAGGTTAAATTTAGAGGAAGTGAAACCGCATTTGCGTGGAAGGAGAGTGGAAAACCATTAATGGAAAACCACCTCAGTTCACCCGACCGAGATTCGAACCTTGATCTCCCCGTCCTCGGCAGTCGAGCTCAACATTAAACTAGTGCGTTAGCTAATTACGCCGCCGAGGTGGATAAATTACTCTATTCATCTCTACCCTTAGATTAAATCGTACTAACGGGTGAGGGATATTAAAAAAAACTTTTTGCACTCAGGGGCATACACAAAATGGTTGATATTTTGCAGTATTGAAATTTTTTTTTTATATATATAAAGAAATGCGTTCTTTAGTTTGATGGCTTAGTTTACGTGCGCTCCACTACAATCAATGGTTTTTACTATTGCACAGAATCATCTCGTTATGTCACATGTATTTATAATAATGGCTACCCTTAGCAAGCGTGGGACCCTGGAAAAACATAGTTTGTGGGACCCCTAACTATTTGATTCAACCCCTCCCCTAAAAAAACTAAAACTAGTTTGCTTAACTTTTTTTACAGTGGTTTGCACCTATACGCTATATACCAATTTTCAAAACTCGTTGCGTTACGAGATATTACTATAAACACTAAATACTATAGACGACTAACTTACATTATCACAACACTCCCAAGTAACATTTTGAGTATAACACAATAAACAAATCATTCACGTGTGCTTCTTGTGATACTGGAACAAACTCATGTTGAGGTATATTACAACGGACAACTGTGGAACTGGAACAATAAACCTTTTGGGTTAAGGTGGGATGGAAGGGGACGCGAGAAAAAGCCAGTGTTTTTGCAGTTTTTATGACAACAGATTTTTTTTGACCAAAATAAATAAAATAGTATAAACATAGTATTTAATTTTCTTCACATGGTGACCTCAAAATTTCTTTAATATCTGTGAAGGGCCCTCTGGAATTTGACAACTTTTTCTCTTCATTTGAAAGGTTTGTTAGATAATGCCACTATTCTCATGACATATATTTAGGAACTGTTGATATCAACACGTGAAGACAATTAAACTATATGGTTGTACTAGAGCAATATTTGATTTATTTTGGCAAAAAACAAAGTTTTGCCATAAAAACTTCAAAAACACCGGACTTTTCTTTCGTCTCTTTCCACCCCACCATAAGCAAAACAAACGAAACGCGAACGCGTCTGTCTGGCAGTCACCTATACAGGGAGCCTACTATTTGAGATCGAAAGCAAGAACTTCTCACGCAAAGTGGTTTTTCCCTCTGTCAACAAAGCAAGCATGGGGCTCTCCTAATCACGGACCTTGTGTAGCTGCAGTTTGACACCCCTACGGTGGCCCTGGTTCTAATAATGAATTGTTCCAAGAGATGAGCGTGTGTAATTGGTTCCGTTTACTTTTCAACAATGAATTTCATGGAATAAATAAAAATAAAAGCGAACGACATATTTTTTTAGCACAGTGTCCTATTTGTCCATGTTATATGCCTGTGTACTAATCACGCTAATAAGTTAGGAAGAGGAAGGTTGCATTGAAAGAAAGTGTACCAGCATTTTTTGGAAGGAGAGTGGAAAACTATTTAGGGAAAACCACCCTCAATACACCCGATTGGAATTCGAATTTCTATCTCCCTCTCGTCGGCAGTATAGTCCATCACTAGAGTAACGCCTTAGACCATGCGGCCACCGAAGCAGGTAATGAAGTTTGAACATTGAAATAGATCCAAATTTGTAAAAACAAAAACAAAAAAAACACTACAAACACAATAGTTCATATGGTACTTTAGGAGATCCTCATTAATGCGTATCAATGTTTTGGTTATACTACAGATGGATAATAATAATAATAATAATTACTAAAGCCCACATGTGTTAATTTGTGTGAATTCCATTAAAAGAGGTAGGCCCTATATAAAAAGCATCTTATTTGAAAAAAGAACCCTTTGATTGTTTTAATCAAATTAACCTATGTCAAAGAATGGGCTTTCATTTGTCACTCATTTTCTGGTAGAAATTAATCACAGGTGGCCTTATGTAGCGAGGAGTCAATAATTGTATCACCACTCATTTGTAAACTTTAACACTCATAAAAAAACAGACCACCAAATTATTTGGGGTCTAATTGAATTTGCCGAAACTACTAAGTTGTGTTGGTTTGAACAAATTGGTCACTCATATCAAGAAAAAAAAGCTCTAAATTTAAAAAAAAAAATGTCTAGGCCTACACTATTTTTTCCTATGCTAATTAATACATTCCTTTGTTTGGTTGGATCGAGAATAAAAATATGACTCTGGTTTTATCTATGAATAATGGATGCAGGTACACTTCCACTAACTTCAACCATCCTAATCCCTAGCACATTAGTCTAATTAGTAGGTAGGCGTGTAGCCCGAACTATTAGTAATACGCGGCGCTAACAAATAATAATTGACAAACCTATTTGTTAAGCTCGAGAGTGTGAGTATTTATATCCAGAATCACACCAGCAAAGGTATTTAATGTAAGACTACTGAAAGGATGTTTAGACACAACATGTAGCGAGTGACCTATCCCCTCCCCAAACTGACAAATAAGATTAATTATCAGAATATACTGTTTCTACCTACTTACAATTTTCAGTCTCACTTGGCTGGGCTCAACAAATGTATGAAAAGTGGACTCATTAAAATCTCCGCTCAAATGGAATGTTGTGAAATTTGGGCTCAATTGGCTCGCCTAACCTTACCTTAACCTAACCTAACCAATAATTTTGATCAAATGGAGGTTGTGAGCGGATATTTCACCTCCACCCTTTACTAATGTTTTGTTGGGAGGGTCTAATGTTTCTTGGAAGTGTGAGCGGAACCTTCGCGACACCGGCTCGACTTTGTTTTCTTGTTTTCTTGCTTTCTAGAAGAAATTGATGTGATTGAGGATTTTATTTTTCTGCATCCACTAGAATGCAAGATTATATTGGTTGGTTCAAAGCCTTAATTGGAAGTTTTCAGTAAACTCTACCGTCAAAGCTAAATCTTGTTAATTACATTAAAAAGATCATTTCCATGATAACTGAGGTTATACCATTTACTAAATAGTTGTTGTTTGACTAAGTCCTAGCATTAGAATATAGCACATACTTGTTTTTAAGTATAAAGCTTACCTTACAGTATGGTTTAGCTTAACAGATAGAGCCATAGTGTGATTCGTAAATGTAAGACTTTTCATCTCTAAAGGTAAACGGAGTGTGCATAGAGGGAAGGCTAAAATGAAGCTGCAAACATTAATTGTAATGTTTGTATAGTTTGCAAATCTTGAACCTTGTACTTTGACAGTATTGCAAACTAACAATTCTTTTAATAATCATTTCGAAACAATGCCATTGAGGATGAGGGATATTTCTCCCATTCTTTCAAACAAAATAATATTTTGAAAGTACATTATTGTATATCAGCTAACATTAAGACATACAACATGTGAGAGTCAAGATTATGAGATTTAATAGAACGTAATATTCGATTATATGTGCTTTAAGAAAACAGGTTTAAGGAAATTAAAACATATCGGATTTAGCAGATTAGTTATTATCATATGTTATATGTCATTGGACAATGTTATTGCTTTTGTTATATTTTAAAAAATTACCTCATGTGCACTGCATTTATAAACATCATTTAAAGTTAACTACATTTTGGCTGAAACTTGTGCACACACAAAATGTTGTCAGCTTTGAATTGAAGACCTAAAGCAGATATTATTTTTTGAAGATCTATGTACGACAACAGAGAGCACAGATTTATTTCTTGGAACAACATTGATTAGAATGCGCCCCCCCCC
>CABFVX010002420.1:14545-59388 GCA_902151425.1 Timema shepardi
CCCCCCCCCCCCCCCCCCCCAAACACACAACGAATGTACACATTACAATGATCCAGAGTTTAATCCATAATAGCACAATGAATTATTGTCTTTCCGTATCAAGGGATTATTTAACTATTAAACATTAAAAAAAACTAATTTCAAATCTACAAAATGTTATTTCTTTCCTTTGGTTGGATCAACAATATTCTATGGTTTATATTAGAAAATATAAGGAAATAACATTCAATCAACTAGTTGATTTGCTAGGAAAGTGCAAAATTAACAAATAACTACTCTACTTGCTTAAAAAATGATTCATTACTAACATTTGTAAAGGAATAGAAGCAAAGTGAAGAAGCACCTTCGTCCAAGTACAGCAACAAGTGGATTTGCAAAGTATATCGAGTCTTAATCCGATTGAAACGATTTTTTTAAAATATTGGTTAGTCACATATTTTGAGAATAGTAGTGGTAAATACTAATTTCTTTGGTAATAAAAAAAAGCTTAAAAAACATCTAATAATACAACGCGAACACATCGCCAAACTAACTTCACCTTAAAGCGTGGCAGAAGGGATCGTGAGTAATTTTACAGTTTTTAATAAGTCCAATATTTCTCCAGTAGAAACATAGTTTAGTTTTCTGTACATTCTAAAGACAACAGATCTTGAATATCTGTCAAGGTTGTCCTGAAATTTTGTCAAGACTTTTTAAATAAAGAGAATGCTTTAAAAAAGTTTCAGGACACCCATGACAGATATTCAAGATCTGTTGATGTTAGCATATGCAGAAAAATAAACTCTATATTGCTACTGGATTAATATTTGATCAATTTTTGTCAAAAAATTTAATTTCTATAAAAACTGTAAACATTTCGCTCCCTTCGGATGAGATATCATCCATGGGGACGTGGGTAAATTTAGCTACACTTTTGCCAGCATATCCAGATGAGAGTTAAAACGCATGCTTATGCTTTATCTAATTTATTAATATCACTAATTTCTGGTCACCTTAATATATCTAGCTTTGTTTAATGGTATTAAAATCAGGATCCAAGGATATTGTTCACTTTACCTTATATTGTCGCAGAAGTACCAATTGCATTGTCTAATATATTTCTCCCGCAAACACTGTACAATAGTGTTTTCATGGAGTTTACTAAAATGAATACAGATATTCCAACTTATCACACGACTGCAACATTTACCTTCTTATATTTAAGGCTGATTAAAGGAACTGTCAGTCTCAGTAAATTTTCACATTCCCACCCTTTTTTAACCTACAAATACCTTTTCAAACGTTTTACACTGCGGAAGTATAGCTCTGGTGAACTTCCTAACTGTTGATAGTAGACGATTAGGCTGAACTAAAAATGTAAACTCTCAAAGTGTTGAATCTAAGCCAATGCATTGCAATGTTTGCTACGACAGTAAGATTCAACCAATTCATTGAGGATTTAAACTCTAGCAGTGATGGTTAAACTGCTACAATGCATTTTCTAACTTCAGCAAAGATGGTTATACCAATACAAAATAAATGCTAAATATAAACCAGAACGATGCAGTTATGACATCTAGACAAAATGTTAAGTACGAACTTTAACTGCAGCAGTGACGATTAGAGTGATGCACTGCAGATATAAACTGCAGCAGTGATTATGAGGGTGAAAGGATTATTAGACCAGTGCATTGCATATCTAAACTGCAGCAGTAATTAGAATGGTACAATGCATATCTAACCTGCAGCAGTAATTAAAACGGTACAATGCATATCTAAACTGCAGCAGTAATTAAAACGGTACAATGTATATCTAAATTGCAACAATGATTAGACAGGTGCAATGCAGATATAAACTGCAACAGTGATTGAACCGGAGAATGCAGATATAAACTGCGGCAGTGTTGATTAGACTGGTACAATGTATATATAAACTGCAGCAACGATGATTAGAACGGTACAATACATATATAAACTGCAACAGTGACGATTATATCGGTACGTTGCATATATAAACTGCACCATCGAGGATTAGATCGGTACGGTGCATATATAAACTGAAACAGCGATGATTAGATCGGTACGTTGCATATATAAACTGCAACAGCGATGATGAAATTGGTACGTTGCATATATAAATTGCAGCAGCGATGATTAGACCAGTACGTTGCATATATAAACTGCAGCAGCGATGATTAGACCGGTACGTTGCATATATAAACTGCAGCAGCGATGATTAGACTGGTACAATGCATGTATAAACTGCAACAGTGATGATTAGATCTGTGCGTTGCATATATAAACTGCAACAGTGATCATTAGAGCTGTGCGTTGCATATATAAACTGCAACAGTGATGATTAAATCTGTGCGTTGCATATATAAACTGCAACAGTGATGATTAAATCTGTGCGTTGCATATATAAACTGCAACAGTGATGATTAGATCTGTGCGTTGCATATATAAACTGCAACAGTGATGATTAGATCTGTGCGTTGCATATATAAACTGCAACAGTGATGATTAGATAGGTACGTTGCATATATAAACTGCAACAGCGATGATTAGACCGGTACAATGCAGGTGGTATTTCGAGCATTGTTTATTGTAGACCAATACAGTGAGATGTTGGTTCTAGTTATATTGATTAGACCGGTGCAATGCAGATTTTAACTGCAGCAGTGTTGAATACAGACCACTGTAATGCTGATGTTAACTCCAGTGTTCGGGGAAGCGGCTAATCAATACTAGGACTGTGGTATTGCGTGTTGCCTAGACACCCTGAAAGGGAAGAAGAGGTGTTCATCATGTTTCAAGTCATTCACTCTGAGGATCAGCTTAGTTTTTCATAATCAGCTCTACATATTTGTATCAAGATAGTTAAACTTTAGTTTGTGTTTGACATTCAAGAGTTATTTGTAAGTTATTCAAGGGCTAGAAGCTAACTATACTGTTGATGTAGAACTCATTGATCTATATAATATAACTGGATGGACATCCCATCTGGGACAGAAATTTTCGAGCTATCGTTTGCATACCATTGCGTAAGAGAGAAGGAAACTTTCGGGTATCTCTTTCTCTCTTATACTCATAAAAGGCAAAGTGGCATTTTGACATCGTTAATTAATTTGATTAAATGTATGAGATACAACAATGCGCGATTAGTTAAATGAAATAAATTTGTT
This sequence comes from Timema shepardi, assembly GCA_902151425.1. Taxonomy (NCBI): domain Eukaryota; kingdom Metazoa; phylum Arthropoda; class Insecta; order Phasmatodea; family Timematidae; genus Timema; species Timema shepardi. Next base: position 17,710 of record CABFVX010002420.1, read on the forward strand.
TATTATTCTCTTCAAAGCTTTTACTAAGTTCGAAACTGGTTAGTTTTTTTTATATATAAGTTGATGGAGGCTAATATATACAATGTTTTTGAAGGAAGCGCGTTTGGAAGGCTTTATCTCGTACAAGAATCTTACCCTATAGTAGTGTTTAGGTAGGATAAAAGACCTTCCCGAACGGAAATTTTAATTCAGTTTTAAATGGCCGTTTATCCTACCAAAATACTAATATATAATATTCTGGCGCGAAATAAAGTCTTATGGATTGGGATCCCTCTTAAATCAGTATTTAGTAGATACCGTACCTCCTACAATCCTATAAACTAAATTATCGTTTTAAAGTAAGACTTATACACAAAGTATGTCGTTCAAACAAAAGTAATACATTTTTTATCTAACTTGTTTCATTATAGCCATCGAACTTTCAACATAATATGGTTTCTGAAAGCAATATACAATATATGAGCCGACATTTAAAAAAATTATACTATAGTAATACTTTCTACAAGCCTAACCTAAGTGATCGTTTGAACGTAACTTTAAATATAATATGGTTTCTGAAACCAATATACAAGCTAATAGCCAACTTTAAATATAAGTGTAGTCTTGGCAGACTGTAAACAACATGGATGATAATTACATATTTAAATATATATATTAAAGATTTTATTCGTATTTGTATAGTATTACCTTTACAGTATATCATTTAATGAAAATGTTTCTTCAGGCAAGTTTGGTATAATACCTACTTCATTATTTTTAAACAACAACACTTTTATTCATCAGATACATGTTTTCGCATAAGGACATTGAAAGAAACCGTTAAATTTGTTCCCCCACAATGAAGCAGACGATAAACCTGAGCGTCACGCTTTGGTCCTTGGCAATGCTCATGCTTATGTCCATCCAGTATAATACAGAGATCACTGGTAGAACTGCGAATGTCACAGGAAACCACTGCTGGTTACCTACTTTGCTTACAAAATAACTGTCGAGCGTTATTTTAAATCAATTATTGTAAACACTATACTTTATTCCTAAACAGTATAGAGAGGCAAATCAAACTTTAAATGAAAGCTACACGCTTTGGTAGCCGCATGGTTTAAGGCGTCACTCTCGAACTAGACTAGACTGCCGAAGACGGGGAGATAATTGTTCGGATGTACTGATGATGTTTTTTTTTTAAATTATTTTCCACTCTCCTTGCACTCAAATGCAGGCACACTTCATATAAATTTAGCCTTGTGTGTCATATTTATATTTAAATAAGTACAAGATACGCCTCTAGATGCTATCATTGCATATTATTGGATGAACGTTTACATTTTGTTAATTCATCTAGTGACGTATCTTGTATTAAATATTATATTTGTGTGTGTGTGTGTGTGAATGATAAAATACCCCCAGCAGATCCGACCAAGATTCGAACACTAATTCTCTCTCTCTCTCCCCTCCCTCTCTCCCCTCCCTCCCTCCCCCCCCTGTCTTTGGCAGTCTAATCTTATTGCGAGAATATATAATTATATTGATTACCCTTACGGCTAGTGAGACAAGGTGACAAAATGAAAAGATGTCTTACAAAACGTAAACATTCAAGCAATAAAAATTAAAATGCAAGGATCGATCAAATACAGTGATTTATAGTAGCATATATTGTACTAAGTTAAATAGTTGATCGATATAACTCGATTATATATTTTCCATTTTCACCCATTATAATTATGCTTAAATGAAAATAGGGCTTTCGACTTTTTATAATCAAGTTCTAGGAGAGTATAAATAATCTCAGGAAAATTATTCTTCTTGATTGGGTGGACAAAAAACATTTGAATGTGAAAATTCAAATACAAAACTGTACGGTTTTGAGGTTAAAAGTACAATTATTGTGTTCGATCAAGTTGCAAGCCATACTCATAATGACGTCAGACATTAAAGTAAAAACATTATGTATAAAGATGAAAGTGTTTTAATTATGCAACCTTTAAAGAACTCAAGCGTGATCATAATTCACACCATAGTGAGTTTTTCTGGATTATCCACTAAACAGCGAAATTATGACCAGGATAATAGGTTTAATTTTTTTATTTCATTAAAATTAGGTAACTTGGTCTAACTAGGATAACATTCCCTGTTTTCTAATAAAGTATGCTGAAAACCACACTACTAAACGTTCAAACTGTATTACCAACCTCAGTTACACATTAACCGTGGGCTGAGATGGCCTATTAAGCGTGGCTGTTCAAGCAAGTATTGTTTTTTTTTAAATCAATTTAAAAAAATGAAATTCATATGTGCTCCCTTGGTTAACTAACCTTCTTCTAAAATAAACATTGTTAGAGAACCTTTTTAAAAATATGTACATTGCTATATTTAAAAGCAATATAACATTTATTAACGTTTCCAGTGACCCTAAATGAATATTTTAAAGTTTTGATTTATGATAAAAATGCTGAGGAAGATCCCTTACATTGTTAATCCTAGGTAAAAAAAATGTCAATCAAGAGAGTACAAAGTTTTTCAGAAAAAAAATCAATTCATTCGAAAAATTATTCAAATTTCGCTTGAACTGCCGTAACATGGATGTTCGTTCCCTTTAAAGCTCCAACGGCACCGTGTGGCTTCTCTTAACATAGACAACCAATCAATTAGCGAGGATCCTCAGGATCTTACTTGAAACTCACTGATGTATGTATTATCATGAAGGTCGCGGGACTCTCGCTCGTCAACAGGATATTAGGAGGTAATATCGTATTCCCAACAGGATGGTAATCCGACACTGTCTGACTCTCGAGGAAATGAGAAAGAATAGATTATCAATTTGCCATTCACGTTGGTGGTCACACTTTTTAAGGTGGGTATGTAGGAAACACGAAAAGAGGCAAATGTGTTTGCAGCTATTATAGATTTTTTGCCAACATAAAATATCGCTTTAATACAAACATAATTTAATTTTCTTCATATGGTGATATCAACAGTTCTTGAATACCTTTCATGAGTCTATCGACGTTAGATGACAAACTTTTTAAATTGATAGAAAAAGTCATTGAACTTCAGGACATCCTTGACACATATTCAAGAAATGTTGTCACCATGTGAATAAAAAGCGTTCAGTGGGCTAGGGATAGCCACAAAGTCCAGCAACCGTTCAGACGTTTTATGATTTTTGTGCAGATCTACGTTTCAAGAGTCGAGCTCAGGGGGGTAAAATGCTCGCCTCTTGACCCGATGTTCGTGGGTTCAAACCCAGCAGGATATGACGGATTTTTCTCGAGCGATAAAAATCCGTAGCACAAGTTCCCTTGAAGGGGAAATAAAAGCCGTTGTTACCATGTCGATTGTGGCCTGGCATGTAAAATAACCCTTGAAGGTAGGTGATAATACTTCTCCCCGCGAAATTGGTAGGCCTTTTTGCTCTCGCTCATAGAAATTTCCATGTGTTGATATACTCAGTCGGTTCAGAAAGTGTACGTTAAATACCTCAAAGAAATAATAAATAACTATAATAGTGAATTTTTAATCCATCAAGACTCACTATTATTAAAACTTAATAATAATAATAAAACTCATTGGTGCTCCTGAGGCTACACTACGCTCACATTTTAAGGGATGTTGTTCTTCTGTATTTGGTTTAGTTTGTTCCACGAGTGATGTTAGGAAGTCTTTATTTTTCTCTTAGCGGTTGAGATGGTGTTGTTGAAGGGTCTTGCAGAGGGGATATTCGTTGTTTCCAAGGTCTGTGTCCTTGAAATGGTGTAATTGACCGTCAAGTGACAGCCGACTGGCTGACTCTAGACCTGCCTGTTGAGGTGTGAAGGTAGTATTTCTCCCTCTCCTCCATTTTGTGTCCATGGCTGTGGTGGATCTAAAAAAAATTTTGGTTTTTTTTCACAGTCCCATCATTTTGTAAGATACCGCTGTGGCGAATTGATTATCTGGGCCACAGGAATGCGATACGGCGGTTAAACGTTTGTTTTCCTTGTTTGTTTGTCTCCTTGCGACACTGTCGGAGAAAGTGAAATTAGAAGAAGTCGTGCCCTGTGAATATTTAATGCCGCTTGATGTTCTAACTTGCAGATCTCAATCTTCCTGGTGTGTCTCAATGTATCCCTTGTTCTTTGTTTGGGATGTTGTGTCGACAAGGAGGGACTGACTGTTCGACATATTTACTGACGAAATTAAGACTTTCTCGTTTAAACTGTCCAAATGTAATCTTCCAACACACAAGAGATATTTATATGCTAACTACTTTTATATACTTTACTCAAATATCTGTATATCTATAAAAATCTAAAATATGTACATTTTAAATTTTCTTTAAAATCATGCTGTCTTGTGCACTGTTTAAAACATGTAGTTTTCAGTGGGATTTACCTAAACTTGTCAAGGGCTGCAACACTCCAACTTTAATTCTTCAGCTTGAAGTTGATTGCAATAGTTTGACGGTAATGCTGCAGCTTGTAGAGGATTGAAACAGTTTTACTAAAGTGTTGGCAACTAGGGAGGATCTCAAAAACCTGTATACAATGTTTCGTCAGCTGTTTTTAGATAGCATCTAATTCTGAGGGAGTCAAGTACAGCTAGATAGTATCTATTGTTCGTTCACGGTAGGAGTTTACCTGGGAAAGAACTTTTTTCCCTACCAGAAATCTATTATATAGTAGGATATTGGTAAGAAAAAAAGACCTTTCAGAGGTAAACTCATCCCGTGAATGAAGTATAGCTGGCTGTGAGCGCGTCAGACGCATCTAGATAGTATCTAGCTGGTTGTGAGCGCGTCAGACGCATCTAGATAGTATCTAGCTGGTTGTGAGCGCGTCAGACGCATCTAGCTAGTATCTAGCTTGCTGTGAGCGCGTCTGCAGCATCTAGCTATTTACTAATATTTAGCCATAGATACATCAGCTGCCATGAATCTCGAACCCAGACCTAGTTTGGCTCGCGAGCTTACGGGCTCTATTATACAGAAACGAGGCCCAAGACATGTTCTATTTGCTATCAACATTACATGCCAAAGATGATAGTTTCTTTGTTCTGCCGAGTTAGCTGGCCTGCACTCAATTAGTTGGAGTGAGACGCCACCTTCTAAACGTCACGATTGAAGCAAGCAATTAACCACACATGAGATGGATCCGTGTATGGAGAAACTCGCTTAGATGGACGACTTTTACTTTATTACAATAGTTTTAATAACATATTTTCAAGTTTACTCGCCTGCGAGATAATATATCAGGTCACAATAATATCTATTTTTAAATTAGATGTACCACGGTACCGATAAGTTTGTTATGCAATGTCTAGACCTTCTTTTTTTTATTCATTCAATTTAATCAATTATTTTTTCATAATAATGTTTGAATCTCACAACTATTTAGTGTTGAATCAAATAAAGTGTTTACCTATCTGCATATTTATCACACTTTTTACTGTCTATTAGGTATACAGCATATATCTATTGGATATATAGTCTTTAAATTTTAAGGCAGATTCTGTGATGGACGTGCGGAAATTGTTGGCAACAAATGTGCTACACATATAAAATATATACATATATATATATAATAGATGTATGGTATATAACCTATATATATATATATATATACTAGACATATAATAGATATATATCATATATCTAATAGACTTTATATATATATATATAATGTCTATTAGAGAGATACTATGTATATAGGTGAAGTATTTATTTACAAGCATACATTTTTACAATCTTATGTTAAATAATCGCAATAGTAAGCCAGTACAAATAAAAACTATTATAGGTTTGGTTAATGCAATGGAAACTACCAGTAATATACATCGTAAATATATAAATAGTATATCTCTAATATACATTTTATACATAGTATATTTCTAATATACATTATATATAGTATATTTCTAATATACATTATATATAGTATATTTCTAATATACATTATATATATATATATATATATATAATATTTCCATTGCATTAACCAAACGCAAAATAATAGTGTTTTTTTGTACCGGCTTACTATTGCGATTATTTAACATAAGATTGTAAAAATTTATACTTGTAAATATATACTTCACCTTTGAGATGAAAACTAGACCAAAAGTATATATATATATATATTAAGTTAGGCTTTTCTTGAAACATAATGTTGGCCCCTACAAAAAATTAAATATTTGAATTCAAGGTTTGTGTGAGCTTTTGTGTTTTCTTGTGACAAGTAATTTACTGACTTTTCCGACTTCTTATGACATTATTATAGTGAATGGAATTGTTTATATGCTTTTGTGTGTATGAAAAACAAAAATTTCTCATGAATGATCATATTTGATAGATCTACTTTCATGTCATATGATTGCAGCTGTCACTTTTGATATTATATTATCACTACCCATAAAATAACATGATAATAAACTGTTAATAAGGTTAACCGCAAACATGTTTTTTTCTAAAAGGTTCTAAAATATACTTTCGATAAAAATTCAAAGTAAACACACGCTCACGCATGCGTGTGAACTTTCTTTTTTAAGTAGTTTGAAACAAATTATTATCTTTAATTAAATTTGCACCGTCACTAAGTTTTAATAAACTTTACCATTTTTTATATTATTGTGCTTGTTTTATAAATTAGACTATCATAAGATACTATTGGCCTAAATTATTCCAGTGTTGCTGACACACTTTTGTCCAAGACCAAATCCTATATTCTTCTAATTTTGCTCGTAAAAGTTAGATGACCTACATCAAGGCTATTCAATTAGTTATCTAAACGGCCCCCCCCCCCNATTTGGTGGGCCAGACATTTAATTCAATCTGGAAGTAATTTGGAACGTTATTAGATTATACTTTATTGTTTAAAAGGGGTTTGGGGGTGAGTAAAACGTAACTTGATAGTATATATAATAGGTATTGATATTTCAGTGACATTAAAAAAATGTAAACGTTAGAATAGGACTAGGCCTAATAAATATGAAAAAGTATACCACGTCACAGTAATTTAAACATAGATAATCATTATTAAAATATAAACCATTAATGGGAAAAACACATTAAGACTAATTACAAGCAAAGGACTCCGCTATTACTATAAATAGCGCGCGAACAATAAGCCAGGCAAATATCAACTGGCGAGACATGGCTGCTGTTGGGTGGAGGGGAGAAGAGATGCGAGTCATACTCGGCCACCCTGTCGCATTGTTCAAGGTCAAAAGCCAGAATATGTTAAATAAAGTCCGTTCACAGTAGGAATTGTTTTCTGAAAGGCCTTTTCCCCTACCAGAAATCTATTTTATAGTAGGATATTGGTAGGAAAAAAGACCTTTCAGAGAGTAATTCCTACCGTGAATGGAGTATAGCTCAGCCGTTATGTGGTGGTGCTTGGAGGTAGAGTTTTCGGGTCTAGAGGGGGAGGGGGGTCGCATGCCAATGAGGGTAAGCTTGCAATTTAACTTGTAAACACGATGTTGGTGGCGTCAAGGACCGAGTAACACTGGGCTTGCAGCTTTCCCCGCCACTGATAATAGACTGAAGATCTCTCTGGCTGTTAAAGGTCAAGGCGCCTCTACATACCGTCTGAACTATACGACAAACCTCCAGAGATAAAGTAGTTGTACTTTCAATCCATGGCCCAAACTGTGGAGCATGGCGGGCCATATGTGACTCGTGGGCCACCTATTGAATAGCCCTGGCCTACAGTATTATTATTATTATTATTAATAATAATAATAATAATAATAATATCACCGTGTCTTACTACCCGTTCGGGTTATACGCACTTACGCTAATGTGTAATGGTAGGGTGAGTGTGAGATGAAATGTAGGACCTACAGTTTAGGAGGCCTGGCATTCCCCACATTCACAAGATGTCTTGTCAGAGGTGAAGGAATGGTTTGGTAATCAGATAAATCTTTGCCGGGACCTAGGATTGAACCCCGGACGCCAGCATAGAAGTCTGACAACTTACCCCTAGACCAGCAGGTCACCAGTACTATTTTTAACTTTTGAGTTTGTAGGTCCAGTGCTTACACTCTAAAACTAATTAACACTACCAGTCCATGCTATACCTTCTTTCTTCCTGGCAATATAATTTCTGTTCTATAAAAGGAAATCGGTAACATCACGACAACGAATTTCAGATTATAATAAGGAAAGAGGAAATGACCAAGAACAACCGTTCATTAACCTAAAGTTCCCTTCCTTCCTTTTTTTTTAAATAGCCACTGTGCAGTTTAATTTCACATATAGGAGGAGTTAATCCTAAAATGCGGCTTTCTAAAGAGCAGATTCTCTTTTGACCCAATGATATTGTAATTTTACTCGCAAGCTATGCATCGTGTACGTTAAACATAGGGGCACATACTTCGTTCCCATGTTCTTCCCTATTTAGTTTATTTCTATTTTACAAACCTTAAATCTTATAGAATGCAGCCACCTTGGTCACCGAAAAATTATCAACACCTGTCAGGTCACATGGCTTAAATTACAATACTTTGTGTATTTTTATGGAATTAGTCCTCTCTTATGTCTAAGCTTATACTCTCTTTCGCCTACAACCCCCTTTTGGCATTTCATTTAGAAAGAGGGGAAATAAAACTACAAAACTTCTTATCTCAAGGTGAAAAAAGAAAACTCGCTGTTAGTTCTAAAATATAGTAAATTCTCTGTTGTGAACCTCTAAGAAAATTACAATATTGTATTTGTTGGAGGAAGGCTAAACCTAGAGCCCTTTTTCATCAAACCTAGTCCCAAAGATCTGCTTCGCAAATATCCTTAAAAGGTCTTTGAAAGTGGGCTATTGTCACATTTTCACACAATTTGTTATATTAATAAAACTTAAGATATAAGTTGTTAAGGAAAAAGAGCCACGTTTGAATCTTTAGACTTTATTTAGGCATGAACCATATTTCGAAAGATTAGCCAGTATTAATGTATCATTGCCCAGAGGATGACCGAGCATCCTTTCTGTGGAGGTTCTTTCCATGTCCCGATGAGATGAGGGGATGATGGTGGTGAATACGAGGGAGTGGAGCCAATGACGATCTTAACTAACTTAAGTCTAGTTAGCCGAACCCTGGTGAACATGGGAAGTATTCCCCTTTCGAGAAAAATCCCTTGGTACCACATGGGAATCCAACCCTGGACCTCTAGATCAGCCACCAGGAGCTCTCATTACTGCACTATACAGCGAGCCAGGCTCCATTATATTAAAATGTGTTATTAAGCACACTTCTAGGGTACTAATAGTTACAGATGTATGTTAATATTTATATAACTTATATTGGCACAAAAATGGTGTTTCTTAGTTCTTAACTGTAATTTTTATTGTGTTTCCCTGATGTATTTGTGCAAGAGTGTAACAATCTTAAAATACAAAGTTTTGTTATTGTGTTCCAGGTCAACCCAGTGACCTCCGCCGACCTATCTCCGACAAAAGAGTGTCGCTTCTCGTAATGTCTGGGTAAGTAGAAAGTAGCCAACCACTCATCACTACACCCTACTGAAACACTTGCAATCAGAGTATAAATCAGCGGTTTTATACCGGTGAGCCGCGGGAGTTTCCAAGAAGATCGAAAAGGAATAGTAAAACGTTGAGGAATAGTAAAAAACTTTTAAATCTATGATCAACATTATTTGTAAAAATAACATAAATTATTAGAATTTAAACCGATTAACTTTTAAAACTCAATCTTAGTACTAGTTATTTTAATGATATCACTCCCTGGATCAGGCCATGCGCCACCGATCATAGGCTACACCCTACGGGTTGTTCAGGACCTTGGGGGGAGGGGATAGGGGTTCGAGCTTTGCTTAGTTTTGCTGGCACGGGTAAAAGGGGTTGGAGTCAGTGTCGGAACATTGCTTACGTAAGTCAGAGAGAAGCTGGCAATAATGGAGCAGTGATCCAACCACCTCACATGGACACATTAGTATCGAGATGTAGATTCAAAAATCTTGCTCATCAGATTAAAAATGGTTTAGAGTTTTTATAAATATAATCATTTTTGCATTCACTAACAATAGTATTTCTTATATAATTTCAATTAAGTGTAGGCTTAGTAATTTAAAACAATATCACTTTTTTTAAATTTTACCTGTTCAGTACAATAAATTTAAACTAATTTTATAACGGTAATTATTGTAAATTATTTATATGTTAATAATTATCAGAAATATATAAAGTTCATAAAAAATAATGGTTATTTCTTTAAATAAATTACAAAAAAAATCCAACAAATATAACATAGGCTTGACGGGGAGATTGGCCTAGTTTTGTTTTCAAAGGGGGTGAGAGGGTCCAACGTGGCGAAAAATATGCTTACGTAATACTTGAACGCCACCCCTACTGGCAAATCTCACATGAGAAACTATTGTCAACACTCGTACTGAAACGCTTACAGGCAACATAATAGAGCTTATTTATCACCTACCTTTCATAGAAATTCATACTATTTGAAGATCTTAAGAGGATATCTCACCCCACGAATAACGCTTAGCGTAGGTATAATACATTCACGACCTTGGATTACTTGGATGACAGCTTAAACAGTTACTAGAAATAGTCCCTAGTACATCCTTACGCCAACAGCTGACATGTTACTTTGGATAACTGTAATGGAAACGTTTGGCAATGTATGACTTTTATAGTTAATCACAGTAATTTAGGCCAATATTATTTATATATTTACTTGAGATCTGACATAAAGCTTATTTATCGTTTTATTCCACTTAAAAATTATTATTCACATCACTTTAACAAAAGTTCTTCAAAATGGCGACCGACGAATTCAAACCATGTGATTGAACGTGACGGAAACAAGTTCCTTACGATGATGCAGCCACGTAGTGGATACAAATATTTCATTCAGTTAAATATTTCGAAATACGATTTAAAAAAATCATAAAATAAATATATACATATAACAAGTATTTATATAAATATATATTTATATATAACAAGTATTTATATAAATATATATATTTATATATAACAAGTATTCTCTCTCTTCCAAGTAAATACGATGTCTATATTAAAAGATATTAATATATGCACTATATTACACATCCTATAAAACATTCCAAAACGGAGAATACGTACTTTTAATTATGTTAAAATATGGTTTTGGATTGGGTAGAAATAAATTATTAAATGTTATGAAGCAGTGTAAGAAAAATTTACGTTATTTTAAATGTAAAATATAACATGTAACAAAAAAAACTTTACAAGTGTTGGCAACCCAAAACTTAAACACATGATTTCTGAACTGTCATCCAGGTAAAAACCTATCGTGAACAGACTCTAGGTGATAGTTTGAACCATTGTAGTAGAGTGATCTGGAGTCATTAGAAAACAGTTGAGTTGAGACCAGTGGAACTATATCATTTTACAAAAAATACAAAATATTGAAAAATAATTCTTTTGAAATGCACCATGTGTTTAATAACCGTTACACAATTTCGCTGATGACAGTGAAGCATGAATAAAGCCGTACTTTGATGCGATTTTTGGATCGGGTGTAATTCTGTAACTAATATCCTAATTAATTGGCCGTGAGATGACCTCTTAATGTGAGGTGGCAGGGGACGCGAGAAAAGGCAACTGTTTTTGCAGTTTTTATGGCAATATATATATATTTTGCAAAAATAAATATATTTTGTTGTTGTTGCAAAAATAAATATATTTTGTTGTTGTTGCAAAAATAAATATATTTTGTTGTTGTTGCAAAAATAGATAAAATGTTGCTCCAGTACAAACACAGTTTAATTTTCTTCGCATGTTGATATCAACAGTTCCTGAATATCTGTTTATGAGCTTAACAGCACTATCTAACAAAAATTTTAAATTAAGAGAGAAGTTGTTATTAAATTATAGAACACCCTTGAGAAATATTCAAGAAACCATTAGGTCATCGGATGTGAAGAAAGTTAAATTCCATGTTTTTGCTGAACAATGTTTTATTTATTTTGGCAAAAAACATTTTTTTTGCCATTAAAAATTGCCAAACACTGGATCTTTCCCGTGTCCCCTTCCATCTCACCTTAAAAGTGGGGACGTAGTGAACGCGAGAAAATGACACTATTTATGCAGTTTTTATATCAAAACTTTTTTTGTTTTTTGTAAAAATTAATCGAATATTGCTGCAGTACAAACATAGTTTAATTTTCTTCCCATGGTGACTTCAAAATTTCTTAAATATCTGTCAAGGATGTCTGTAATTAATAAACACCTTTTCTCTTTATTTAAAGTTTGTTATCTAATGCCGCTATGCTCATGAAAGATATTCAGAAACTGTTGATATAATGTGAAGAAAATTAAATTTTCTTTGTACTAAAGCAATGTTTTATTTATTTTGGCCAAAAAAAGTTTTGCTTTTAACAAATACTGCACAAAGAGTGGCCTTTTATCTAGTTCCCTACATCCCCACTCAAATGTAGTTTGTTTGGAAATTGGGTAAGATATAAATATTGTGGAAGACCTTTTTGAATGAAACCATTGAATATATTTCTTAAAGATTTACATACCAATAAGTTTTTTGCTAAAATAATCACTTTTGTAAATAATAATAACACAGCTCTGCGCCTTACTACCCGTTCGGGTTATACGCTTAAGTAGTAATTACGCTATTGGGTTAGGAATTGAGAGGGTTGAATATAGAGGAAGTGAACCCGAATTTCCGTGGAGGGAGAGTGGAAAACCATTTAGGAAAAGCCACCCCAGTTCACCCGAGGGAGATTCGAACCTCTATCTCCACGTCCTTGGTAGTCTAGCTCTACGCGAAACTATCACGTTAGCTAACTACACCACAGAGGCGGGTAAGTAGGGCTATTAACAGTTCCAGCAGAATCTTTGAAGGCCTTATCTCGGGAACCATTGACCATAGGTTGTATGTTCATATAAATCGATACATCCTGTGTGTATATATATATATATATATACACTTAAATTATACAAATGGATTAAGATTGGGTGATGCAGAATTTAGCGGAATTTACCCCCTTTCCTTGCCAAGGGAGGGGTGAATGAACCATTTAGGAATAAAATATCCTCAATATATCTTACTGAGACTCGAACCCAGACCAGCAAGCCAGAGTAAATGAGCTTGGCATTCAGACCAGATACCCACCAGTGTAGATGATTGTGGTTTTAATTTTATTTATACCACTAATAAACAACCCTATTGATAACATTCTTGAATATCTTAACTATACGGGTAACTTACTGATATGAGCTGATAAATAGTATAATTAGGCCCACTAAATTGACTTTGGGTAACTTACTAAAAAGCAGTCAAGAGTTAAACTTGTCGACAATCTTGTTGATAATCAACTGATATTATACCGGGAGCTGAAATCTACTTCTTGGTAACTTATATGATAAGAACATTCTCAATTACAGTTGTTGATAATATCGTAAAATGAAATCAATAATTATTTCACTCATTAGGCCTACTAGGTCCTCTACTACATAGTTCAGAAAATTTTAATACCATATTTAGTCAGTCACCTTTATTTACCCTTGAATTGCTAAAAGTGCAAAACACTTTTCCTAATTTACCCTCAGATAATAATTAATCAAAGTATACCATTAGAAGTCTTTTAAAAAAATAGTTTGGGAGTCACATAAATGGCTTAATTTACACCACCACAACGTACTTCTGTCATTAGTAAAACAGTTATAGCGTTGCACCCAATGGTTAGAGAGGAAATATTCTTGTTTTAAATTGAAGATACACAACTGATTAATATTCTTTGTTAATTAAACTTTCTATAAGTCTATGGTATTTAATTATTGAATGCAAAACTCTAAAAACTCAGTACTGTATTCATATGTTTGGATCTCAATAGCTAACTAAATAACACCTTTCAAAAAAAAACTATTTAAAGGAAATCGGTAGGTTTCCATTAGTACCTTTATCATTAATATTTATCAAATCTACAGGCGGTTTCAGCTAAATCGAACTTTGAGCTCCACGTGTGATTAGGGAGAAAGCTGCAGCCAAAGATGGATAACATTTGTTTCATCTCAATTTGATGTTATATAAGCTTTGTGAGCTGGGTTTTCTTTCTTCACCATTACTTGACTAAATATTGTGTGTTATGGTCTTATTTTTAGGCTATAGATATGGATGTTGAAATGGAAGTTTAGATAGATAAAACTATAGAATGTATAATACACACTGTGGGAATTGCAAGAGATATTTTATAATTAAAGTACAGCACATGATAAAATATACAAGAAGTTTGTTACAAATGCTAGACTGAAGACCTTAAAAAAGAAGTGTACTGAAATATGTTAACATTATTGCCTACATTATTTTATTATTTTGCACCGTGTCTTACTACCCATTCGGGTTATACGCTTTAAGTACTAATTGCGCTAATGGATTAGGAATAGGGAAGGTTGAATTAGGTGAAGTGAACCCGCATTTTCGTGGAGGGAGAGTGGAAAACTATTTAGGAAAAACTGCCCCAGTTCACCCAACCGAGATTCAAACCTCGATCTCCCCGTCCTCTGCAGTAGAGTTCAACACGACTAGCGCGTTAGCCAACTACGCCACCGAGGCGGGTACTATTGCCTAAAGAGAGTGGATAAAAGAAGTACGGGCATAAAAAAAATGCCAAGAGAACTTTACAGCCATTCAGAATTTGGAATATAAGGATTCTAATAAATCTAAATACTATCTTTTGAGATCTTCTGTTTCTTCACAGTTTCAGGTAAGGGTGGCATCAACACCTGGGATATTTGATGAGCATATTTTCTTTGGAAATAAAAAGAAAATAAAGGGCCGAGAAGAAACTTTAGTAGGTAATGAAATGTTAAAAGCTCATAGAAGCATTTAGAATGCTGTCAATATAATTAATGATGATAAATTGCTAGAGGAAAGAAGTGAGATAGATTTTGATTCCAAAGAAAATGATGTTACCATCCTTGTCAGATATAATACCTTGATATTTTTAAAATCTCTACAGCTGGAAAAAAGAGTAGTGGCAAGTGATGTAAAGCTGTCTCAATCAACAGCAGCATGATAAATCCTTTCAGAAAAGGGTTGATTATAAAATGTGTACATTTTTCATACAGTGGAGGCCCATCGGTTGTCATCCATACACTTAATACACTGTGCTTATTTTTCTAAATACATATTTAATAAAAATTAGACAATAGGAAAGGTTTTGTGCTTTACCTGAATAAAATCTCGTCTGTTGAAGTGCTTGCACTCGCAACTAATTATTAATAAAAAATTGAATCCAGCATAGATGTGGCATTGTAGGCCTATATGCATACAACCCAAGAAACCAGGTTGAAACATCCTATATGGGCCACTGTTTCAATGTCAGGGTTTGTGGAGTTGAATTTGGTTTAGTTATTTTTTGACTTATGAAGAAAGGTACAAACTTGACTTAACTTCAAGTTACAGTTACTCTAAGAAGTCGTTGAAGTTAAACTAACTTAAAAACACAGCCATCGCAAAAGTAAATTATGAATCTTATATTTAAAAGAAATTGCTGGATGTTTTCATGTAACTGGTTATACTTCATGTGAAGTGACAAATATATTTGTTTTTAAATATTTATAGATTCATTAATACAAAAATAGACACACTTTAAAACAAGTAGGATACAATAAATCTCAACGAGACTAATTTTGTTCCATAATCCTCCCATACTAATTTGCAAATTATAACCTCGATGCTGTGTTGATGCCAACGTAAATGTATTTGGAGTGAACTCCAAGTTAACTAACCTCAACTCAAAATTAATTTTTAACAATCGACTACATTAACCCAAAGTAGTAACTTAAGGTTAATTTAAACCTCAATTTTGATAACTTATTACTTTAACGTAATTTTTAAAAACACGCCTTAAATGTAAGGGAAATCTAGATGTCCATATTGTGAAAAAACATTTAAAACAAGTTGCAGTGGCTCACCAAAGTTACTTAAAAGTGACAGAATCTAAAGGAAGATACTTTCTTCAACCCAATATCCAATTTTTATTTAAAGCAAAGGAATAACTAACCTGAAAAACATTTACCTAACACTAGATTTGAATTCAGAGCGATTACAGGAAGTAGAAAAATGGTGGAGATTTGGAACGATTTAGGTAGTGTTTTCATTTACCATACAGCTGAAAAACTAGACATAGAACCGGTATCTTCACTTTTGAAAAATACAGGGATAATACCTGAAAATATATAATAATAATATTTAGCACCGCGTCTTACTAACCGTTCGGGTAATACACCTTAAGTACTAATTACGCTAATGGCATAGGAATTGGGAAGGGTGAATTAGAGAAAGTGAACCCGCATTTTGGTGGAGGGAGAGTGGAAAACCATTTAGGGAAAACCACCCCCAGTTCACCCGAACGAGATTCGAACTTTGATCTCCCTATCCTCAGCAGTTGAGCTCAACACGACCAGCGCGTTAGCCAACTACGCCACTGAGGCGGGTCTGAAAATATATAGAAAATAACACGTTCTCACTGGGTTGGTTTTGAGAGAACTTCGATTAAAACTTGTATGCACTCTCCGGGAAATTAAGTTGACATTTGGAATTCACTTTCAAGATAGGGTGGATTTGTCAACCAAGAAATCTAAAATATTTATGAAAACTTGAAGCATGTCAAATAAAAACAAAAAATTGGCCAGATTTTTTTTCATGGTGTGTCTAATACATTATAACCATATTTTAAAAAAAATGCAAAACTCTTTTGTTAATCGATAGAGAGTGTTTGGGAGTAATGCTTACAAAGGGGTTTTATTTTTTATAAAATCTGTTGAGTGGTGTAAGACACCCCGATTTGGGTAGGTTGGCATTCTTAAAAAATAGTAGACGCCTTACAAACCCCAGGAATAGGGTACATGGATATTCTGAATTTGCCACCAATCAGAATGGATGTCATACCACTTATACTACTTTAATTCTTTTAGCTATAGGTAATATTTTCACAATTATTTTGTTAAAAAATTATTTGTTTTTTAAATTAAAAAATATTAACTGGCAAACATTATTAATGGGTAAACTTTGAAATATATCATATTATAAAGAATACATTGTAGAAGGTCTCATTCAAACTCGTTGATTTATACATTATTTTGAATCAATGCACTTTTTATGTCTATGATGACTGGGCTATTATGAACAAAGAATATTTGTCAGGTATGTATCTAAAATTAAAAACATTTCGCTTATCACTTTCGGGTGAGACGTCATAACTGTTTTTATTCATTGACAGCAGTATGGTGCGTAACATATTGTACTCCCACCACTATTTCTTAAACACGACTTTATTTTGATTACCTATATGATGGTAGATCAGGAAAACCTTATTGAAATTTGGTCATCCAGGGGAAAATAAGATGCTACCTAGATCTGACCAATATTTTATTTCTCTGTGCACTTAGGTCTAGTGATGGTTGGTACGCATGTAACTCAAGGTGATATCCAAACTTATTTTTTGTGTCATTATTTAATTCTTTTGTCAAAATAAGTCAATTTTTTTTATTACAAACATAAGAGTTTAATTTTCTTCGCGTGTTGATATAAACGTTTATTGGATAGCTGTCAAGGGTGTTCTAAAATTTGACAAATTTTTCCTTCATTTAAAAAAAATTGTAATTTATTATTATTATTAGCACCGCGTCTTACTACCCGTTCGGGTTATACGCACTTACGCTAATGTGTAATGGTAGGGTGATTGTGGGATCAAATGGAGGACCTACAGTTTAACGTGGAATCCGAACCACGGTGGAGGCCTGGCATTCCCCACATTCACAATATGTCTTGTCAGAGGTTAAGGAAGGGTTTGGTAATCAGATAAATCTGTGCCGGGACCGAGGCTTGAACCCCGGACCCCCACATAGAAGTCCGACACCTTACCCCTAGACCACCAGGTCACCAAATTTGTAATTTAATGTCGCTATGCTCATGACTGATATTCAACAACTAACTGTTGATATGAACGTATAATAAAATTAGATTGTTTGTACTGAAGCAGCATTTTATTTAGGTTGGTCATACAATGTTTTGTTGCTATATAAAAAACTGGCCTTTTGTCGCGTCCTCTACATCCCCAGCGGCGAGAAAGTACCAATCCCTCGCGGCTTGAGCAATGATCTATGCCGTTTTCTGGAACTTCTCTATTCTCTTTAAGCATGTAGGCCTACTCCCTTTCGTCCTTCACCCACAAAACCCTTTGTTTTGTCAATAAGAAAAATGGAAAAAAAACTACGAAACTTAAAAAAAGTACTTTAGTTACTAAAGGAAGTCTAAATACAGAGCCCTTTTTCATCAAGCCTAATCTCATCAAGCCTAATCTCATATATCCAAAAAAAAATCTTAAAAAGTCGTTGAAAATGAGTTAGTTACATTTTCACGCATATTATTTCTTTTAATAAAACTAAGGGGCTCTTAGGGGAAAAGAACCTTGTTAAAATCTTTCGACTTTATTTTGGCGTGAGCCATATTTTTAAATACCTCATTGTAGAATATTGCGTTAGAGCTGAACGTCTGAGCGGCAATTTTTCGCTTACCGAGGCGGCCCCCTTAACATAAAACTATCATAGCCACTACAAACGCTTGAACGTCACGAGCGTTCCGGTTAGTGGGCTCCTTAATACTATTTTATTAGAGAATATATTATCGTCTTGCTTCAATAAGTTGTATTCTCGAGTCTTATTAGTAAACACAGGTATTTCGATAAAATGACCTACATAAATGAGTTACCTCACTAAGTTATGAAAGGTTGATTCGAGTGGTGTTTGAGCTGCATGAATCTTATAGTTTTTAATTTTATTAGATTGTTGAGAGGTATGTCTAAAAATATTAAATATTAAGCTATCGGTTTTAAGTTATTAATGATTTATTCACCTGAAGTGGGAATGGAGTTGCCCATGTGTGTTAAGTTATTTAATTTATTTAATCAACAGAAGAGGGAGAAGGGAAGGGGTCAATTTTGTTTCTTGGCAAGAAAATAAATAAATGTGAACGTGTCATCTGATAGAAATCCGTAGCACAACTTGCATTGGAGGAGAAGTAAAGCCGTCGGTCCCGTGTTGATTGTGGCATGTAAAATAACCCTTGAAAGTATTTGAAAATACCTTTTTTGACATAATTGGTAGGCTCTTTCGCTCCCGCTCATAAAAATTCCCGTGTGCTGATATGATCAATTGTTCCAGAAGCTACACGTTAAATACCTCAAATAAGTGAATAAGATATTGATTCAAAAAATAAAAATAATTCAAAACATTCCATTAAATTTTTGGGCTATCCTTTCTTAACTAATTATTATAGTGAAATATTTAGGTCAACCACAAACATTTTGATTGAAAATCTAGTAAATTTAATAAGTGGCAAAAATTGAGATCAAGATTTCTTTAAAAAAAATTTAAGACAATTTTAGATAATTAATCGATAAAACAAATATCCAAAAACTAAAAAGAGTATATTATTAAGGAATCACTTCCTTAATTAATCCTTTTCATTAAGAATTTTTCAACTCTTAGTTTTCCTCCAAACTTTATCACACGTTAGTGTAAAAAAATTTGTATGTAGGAATGGAATTAAATTATTTAGATGGGAATGTAGTTTAAATTCTTCTGTTCTTGAGCTATTCTTGACTGACTATTTAATGGCATGAGCTTTGTTTTTTTGGTCTTACATTTTCCCTGTGATCTTTTAAAGATTTTTACCTCTTGGCACTAAGTTCTCCCAAACCTTTTCGTGTTTTAAAAATATCTTTGATTTTATCTGTATCTGTTAATTCAGTAAACCTTTGACACAATAATTGACTTTGTGAACCTGTCAGCAGCCGACTATACTTGTTGAAAAATCGTCTAGATTCATTTGAGAAACAAGAAACTGCTTTTTGTGTAGATGAGGGATTATTAATTTAATTCCTTGATCTTTCAAGTGCCATTGACTTATGGATTCGTTTCTTCTTTGTGTGTACAAAATACATAAAAAGAGCGTGCACTTCCTAGAAACTTAGGTTGATTTAGTTTAAAAAAATATCCTCACTGATGAGGTATATCCACAAGAAAATAATAACTATTTTCTTATTTTGGCCATAGTTTTTTGTCATTCCACGAATTAAGACTTTCTTGTTGGTAATATTCTTCAATAATTCAAGGACACAAGCAATTCAATTTGCTCATCTACTGGTTATTTTTTTATGCCAGATACAAATACGTGATTTTAGTATCATCTAAATGAATAGCCTAACTAAAATTTGGTAGATACTTACCTTAAGTAATGAATGAGAGTTGGTGGGAAAAAAGTTGACAGCAAAGCCTTTTTTGTATAGTGGTAGGTGAATGGGAAGGGGTGGGGTTTGATGCCTCTGGAAGCTATTTCAGAGTGGGTATCTGCGAGCAATTTCTTGAAATTTGGTTTACCATAAACATTCATACTTATAAGACTTTTTCTTGGACTAATTTTTTTTCACCCGTTTTGTTCCTAATATGTTAAATAAATTAATACAATTTAAAATTTGTATGGATAAAATAAATTTTTATCAACTGGGATGCTAAAAGTCAAAAATATAAAATCTAGCAGCAATATACAGTGACGAGTATTTTTCACATATTCTGACATTTCTTTCTGACACTTGGCTGTGGTGTAGACTAGTTCACAACTTAAATGTGCAATATCCTATCACTGCCATTAAGTATATAGGCCTATACATGCCACTTATCTAATTTATTGACCTTGTCCAATAACACCAAGGAAAAACATCGCTATAGAGTGCATTATATATAATTTTAATGGTTGTCGTCAAAAATGCCAAGAAAAAGAAATGGTCACTCTACTTTAAGGCCTAGAGTTAATTTTATAAACTTAAACACATCGGAGCTAATCTGAGATTAATTTAGTCAGGTTGTGATATAATAATCAACACTGGTACTTGTCTAGTTTGAGGGGAACGTTTAGGTGACGCGACTCAAAACAGTAGTCGGAATATTAATTGTCTTCCACATTTGCCATATTAACTTATTTTCTTGCTAAACTATTAGTGTGCAAAACAATCTAAGAGGGTGCTAAGCAAAACTTTTATATCTGAATTAAGAAAGTATTACGACAGAGAAGGTTATAATTAATCCCCATCGACCAAAAATGGCCAAAACGCGTTCAAAACACCATACTTGGGTACAAAAAGGGGGAAAATATGTGTATAATAGTAGCATATCTTCGTATTTAATTTGAGAGGGTGTAGGGGTAAGGACTAATGAGGATTAGCTCAAGTTAGTGGCGTCCACAGAAATGTTTCCTGCGCGGGGGACAAAATGTTTCCCCACCTACACGTGCATGCCCGGAAAATTCTTTGCGGGCACAGGCCTAAAGCCCGCCGCACATTGGACGCAGGGCAGGCGAGGAAGAGGAAAATCTGTAATACACGTGTTCTTATGGGTTACCGCACATTGGACAGAGTGCAGGTGCAGTGTAGGGATAACTCTTTCACACCTCTTTCCCGCCTCTCTCTGATTGTAGTAGACGCACAGTTTTCCTGTGTCCTCTGCGCCTCTGTCACGTTGTTTTTGTGTATTGTGATGGAACATCCTATTCAATTAGTTCAAGACCATCCAGTATTATATGAAACCTTAAACACACTGCTAGTTTTTCTTTACTTCCAATCAGTCCCTGAGCGTTACATTCTTTCCCTGTGATGTCATTTTTAATGAGATGATGAACTTCATCAAACTGAATTCTATCCAATCGGTATGCTTCCCTAAAAACATTGTGCGGTGGGCCTTATACTGGAACTGCAAAGATACTAAAAATATATAAATTGCCAAGAACAGGGTTTTGTTTCAACCTGAATGCAACTGATAAACTTAAAACAATAAAATGTCATACATTGAAAATAAAAAATAGAATTTCGTTCTATTCGTAATTCTCTAAATAACTAACTATCGTAAATATAAACCTAAATTCGGGAATTTTATGACTATTTAAAAATACCATCTCTTAATTTATTGCCATACATTATACAAGGATCAAATAGCTATGTTTTTTTTAGGAATAAAGCCATAGAGAGGTAAATATATGGATAAATTATTATTTTAGTGATGTAAAATAAACATTTTTAAAATAATTTAATTTATTACAATCTTAAATTTTAAACTCATTTCACAGAATTACATAAATACACTACCAACTTAAATACAAACTGAAGGCCTCTACGGTCGCCACCAAATTTTATTATAACTGTTTCTACAAAAGAAGCTTTATTCAAAGAAAAAAAAAGTAAGGCAAACTAGAAGATTAAAACATGTTAACATTTTTTTATAAAAAAACATTTCATGTACTAAATTAAATTAAATTAAATTAAATTAAATTGGAAATTCCAGGCCGGAAGGCTGGGGGGGGGGGCTGCAAGTTCCTCCCTGCTGGCTCCCATGACTCAAGTGACTACAGGATGACACCCTAAAGTCTCTTCAAGTGCATTTTGAATGGTTTTTATACCATATTATTTTGTTGGGAAACTGTTTGGGAGCTATGCTCCTGATTGACAAACTTTTATTTTAAAATTAACATTGTGACTTTTTTTCATCCTCATTCTTAATAGAAGTGTATCAAGGTTTTAGTGTTCCCAACACTGTCTATTTTAAAACAATTTTTTTTAATTAAGAAAGTAGGCCTTCAAATGGTTTCACAATAGAAAAAAGAAAGGTTAGAAAATAATTTTAAGCGCTCAACGCTAGTAACAACTAAATGGTTGGTTTGTCAAATAATAATTCAGTCTTAATTTGGAACTCTGCTTTGTAATATGGTGGCACTTATACTGCCGACTAATACACAAGTGATCGATCATAAGTACCCGATTCTCGATATTATTCCTCGAAATATAAACTTGCGTTATTCTCAATTTGTTGGATAAATAACCAATTTAATTCCAAATTTATATGAATTAAATAAAGATTATTTAGTTGTTTAAAATTTTTAATCCAAAATTACATCATCATGGCCATAGACAAATCTTTTCCCCTCATTCCAACTTTTCTTAGCTTTTGACCTTAACTGTACTTGCAATTTTGTTTACAAAGTAGTTGTATCCTGCTCAAGACCTAATTATATAATTACTAGACCTAATTTATTCACACTGTGCAATAGCATGATCGTGAAAAACATGATTAAAATCTGCATTGTGTAACTTTAAATGGCGACAGAGTTCTTCCTCTGGCTCCAAATAGGGATTTTAGAATAAATGTCCCTTAAGACCATGCTATTTTCATACCCTCATTAGAGAAACTTAAATAATGTATCAAAATAACTATCATCAGATAAAGTGAAGTAGCTACTACGAAATATACGACACGCATCTAAACAGTCATTGTTTTATCACTTATTTGGGAAGAGTTTGTCTTATGAACAAAGATAAAATTCCTTTCAAAAAATGGTTAGTGTGTATATAAAGAAAAAAGTTAAAAATGTAAAATATATTTAATCAAAACCTCTTCGTTCACTTTTGTTTTGAAAACAAAAGCCATTTCGTTCTATATTTGTTTGCAAAACAAGAAAATTTATATTCAAATTGACAATGTACGAATATATGTAACACTGTACACTAGCATCGCTGGAAACTATGATTTACCAAATTACGCACAAATTTACACAATCGTTACTTGTTTTTTCTAGTAGGTCATACACACGGTAATAGCAGACTTACACTGAAGTCGGTACGTAAACATTAGGGTCTACTCATGTATATGGAGCATTGGGGGTCTTGTTTCGATTCCCGGTGAAGATCAAAGGAATTTTAACATGTTGCCATGTGTACTTAACTTTGTTCCTGATCCTTTTTTTGTAAGCATATCTTCACTTTTATCTTGCTTTAGGTGTACCTAAAATTCAAAATGATGGTGTATATAAATAAATATATTGTATTTGAATATAAATTTAAATTTAAATATAATTTCTGCTTTGTATATGCATAAATATTCAAAACAAAATGTTTCACCACATTGTTGAGATTCAGGCTAAGAAGGAAAGGAAGTTTAATAATTAGCTTTATGCCTTCTTTACCTCTGTGGTTGTAAAATCCACATTCCTGGTGAGTCACTGCAACTAAACAGGGAAGAAGTAGGTATTGCTTCTGAAGCAGGTAAAGTCTGTTCAGCGTAGGAATTGTTTTCTGAAAGGCCTTTTCCCCTAGCAGAAATATATTCTATAGTAGTATATTGGTAGTAAAAAATACCTTTAAGAGAGTAATTCCTACCGTGATTGGAGTATATTATATTGTTAAGTTCACACCAATCTTCCAAACCTGAAATTATCTAGAATGCTCAAGGATACCGCCTACTTGAAGGGAAATACCTCACACTAAGGTTGTTATCCCTCGCTGTGACTTCAGGGGTAACTGGTTGATGTCACGATGATGGCAACGTTGTGTTCAGACACGTGTGGGTTTTGCCGGAGCGGCGGGTGTAGACCATCCCGTGGAATCGCCGGTGACAAGGACAGGCAGATGGGAAAGGAGGAGAGGTAGGAGGGAGTCCCGGCAACACGGGTGTCGCGGCGGGGAGGTAGGATAGAGTCCCGGCAACACGGGTGTCGCGGCGCGGAGGTAGGATAGAGTCCCGGCAACGTGAGTCGTGGTAGGAGGTAAAGAATGACTGTGGATGAAGAGGGAGTTAAGACAAAATTGCTCTTTACAAAACACAATTTATTAAGCTCTTTCAAACGGCGCACCCGGGTTGGGTAGCCACTCCCCGACTGGCCTCTAACTGAGGAACCACCGTGCTAAATCTCACACCGTTCGACTGTTGCCCGACTCAGAATATCTACCTTGACTGTTATGCCAAGCTAGGGCATCTGCGAAAGGGCTGATTATTTGTTTCAGTACCGAGTCAATGACTCTCAACCTCGCGAATGAACTTATTTACCAGATGAAATGAAACCGATGAAATGAGAGTGTAGAATACTACACTTGTATGATTATGTGTCCACGACTCAGGATGTCCACCTTGACAGAAATGCCAAGCTAGGTTACCTGCGAAAAGGATGATTTTGTTCGAGAATAGTCACTTTCGTGACTCCTCACCTCTTGAATGAATTCAATACCTTGTACGTAACAATTGTATAATTAATTACACTGTGAGGTGAAATTGGTGAAACTGAATGATTGCGCTGGGTCTCGGGATTTGGGGAGGATTTTCTTGACTGGGATGTGGGAAGGGGTGTATAAGGTATGATGATGAGATATTGATATCACATGAGTCGATTTACGGGAAGAGGGTCGAAAGGTTTTTTTTTACTGTAGGGATTAGGTTTGACGCGGATGGTTACATTTCCATTCCCCATCAGGGGCCGACCACGGCGCCAGGATTATCCTCTGGCTCGTAGAGAACCTAGGCGGTTGTCCCTGTGGAGTCCGGCGGTGGCAAAGGTAATAAGAGTTGCTTGTTGGGATAGGATTTTCTTTTCTTGGGATTAGGAGTGAGATGGATATATTTCCATTAACCACCTGGGGCCGCCCCCGGCGCCAGTATTATCCTCTGGCTAGTAGACAACCTAGGCGGTTATCCCAGTGGCGTCCGGCCGTGACTAAGAAAGTAATGGTACGAAATGAGCGATTGGTGAAAGGTGATCAGGATAGTTAAGTGGAGGGTTGTCGGCGGTCTGCTGTCATTCCGGCGTAGTTGATTGTCATATGTGGGTTAGTTATTAATTCTACAAACTATGCTAAACCTAATAATAGTATACAATTTTTTTTATTTTTTTGTGTTTTTTGATAATTTTTTCTTGGTTCTTGTATTTTTAATTACGTTTTTTTGGGTTAAATTAGACACTTAATTTGTTAGTGTTAAAGCACAACTACGCCATCCTGGGTCTTTTGTAGTACCTTTCTTCTGCAGGGTCGTGGCGTCCTAATTCCCTAACTATCTCATTTGTGTATGTGTCTCTCTGCTCTTATAGTCTCTTGTTTCGGTCTTTGTAAATCTCCCGAAGCCGCCTACAATTTGTCGTCGCGTGTAAGTCTGCGGTTCTAGTGTGCCAAGTTGCCCACGTGATTGTTCTCAGTATTTTGTTTTGTGTTGTTTGAAGTCTTTTTGTGTGAGTCTTAGACCCATACGCAGCCGTTCGGCTGTTGCCCGACTCAGAACTACCGACTTGACAGTTACGCCAAGCCAGGGTGTCTGCGAAAGGGCTGATTTGTTGTTTGAGTACCGAGTCATTGTCTTGACTCTTAACCTCGCGAATGAACTTATAAACCTGATGAAATGGAACCAATGAAATGAGCCTGCAGAATACTACAGGTGTGTGATTTTGTAGCCCGACTCAGGACTGTACTGACTTGACCGTAATGCCAAACCCTTAGCCCCATAACTCCATGCTTGACATTTATATAATATTATTGGTTGGATCACTGCTTTATAGAGAATTGTTTTTGTGTGGGTGGTTAACTCCCTCGTGCTAAATCTCCTCCACTGATGCCTGGCCTTATCCATTGGAAGAAACGGGAGCTTCCCATTGGTAAGGTAAAACGTAAGTGATAGTAGCCGCCAAGCGAGCCAATTGAAAGAGGAGTTCTCATAGTCATGGTCGAACGGCATGCTCTGATAATATATATATATATATATATATATGAACGGCATGCTCTGATGATTATATATATATATATATATATATGAGAGAGAGAGCGAGAAGAGGTTGTACAGTAATATTAAATCATCACGTGTATAGGCCTACTTAATTAATCATATATATATATATATATATATATATATATTTAGGGAAATATTGATGTCTCGGAAATATATTGCATATATGAAGTGTCCTCATGATGTTTACTAGTGTTTTGTTTTATACAACATGATTGAGTAAAACCGTGCGTTCGCTTCTTGAAACAAATTTTATCAACGGGCTATTCAGACGGTCAAAAATGTTCACGAATAATTTGAATAGAAAATACTTTATCGATGATGGCTACAAGCAGGAAAAACCTGGAAAAGCTTGAAATTTTTAGTGTCGGGGAAATGTTAAAAATTAATCAAAAATAAGGAAAAGCCGGGAAATTTAAATACTTGACTAATTCTGCACCTAAACAATTAAACACGCGTGGCATTTATTTTTCTAAGTGATAACAAAATGGATTGGCAAGGTATGTGAATATATATCAATATGCTAACATGAAATTATACTACAAGGTTGGTTTTATATCACATTTACACAGGACACGAATAATAACTAAAACATTAAATACTGAAAAAATAACTTATAAAAATGTTGAAGTCAAGTAGCCGTTAGGATTGTTTTCGAAAATATGTGATCAATGTAATAAATGTAAAAAAAATTGCCTTTCAACAAGAAAAATTACAACAATGGTTGTCATTAATTTATTTAGTGCTATCTGGAAAACCTGGAAAAGCCAGGGAATTTTATAGAAAATGTTTTGTAGCCGCCCTGTTTATTGTTTCAAGAGTTTTTAACGTGACGTCTTGTCAAAAATCATTAAAGTGAGATTAGATTGTTGGGTAAAAAAACACTCTAATAAGGCCACGGATGTAAATATTATAATAATAAAGCAGTTATTTTATTAAAACAACGAAGCAAATTTAAATTATTTGTCATAAGAGGGCTGAATAGTAGAGCGCCGAGACGCGTTGCAGACGTTTAGAAATCTCACTTCATTTAATAAGTGGTTTGTTGTTTTCAACAAAATTTAGGTGAAAATTATCAGCAGGTTTCTGGCGAGTTGAAAAGTGTAAGTTTTTAGTTTTTAAAAAAGAATCAACGATAATTTGCACGAAAATATGTATTTGATAGATTAAAGCAAAAGAAGTCATGTTTTGTTAGGGTCACAACAGAAAATGACAGGATAATGTGGGATTGTTTTAAAGGGTTTAATGTAAGTTAACACTCATTAAAAAGATTTAAACTCAAAATATAAACTTTTTAACTCGTTAGAACTTTCACCTACATTGGTGAAAACATTATTAAAAAAATACAAACCACTTCATAAATATTCCGATATTTCTAAACGTCTGCAACGCGTCTCACTGCTCTCTTAAGGTGAGAGTGTAGGTGACGCGATAAAAGGTCAGTGTTTTTTCAGGTTTTATAGCATAACATTTTTTTTGTCTAAATAAATAAAATAGGTCTCCATTAGAAACATAGTTTAGTTTTCTTCACATGGTGACCTCAACAGTTCTTGAATAGATATAATAAGCATAGCGACATTAGATTTAAAAAAACTTTTTAAATTAAGATAAAAACCTGTCATAAAATTACAGGACTTTAAAAACTGCAAAAACAGTGGCCTTTTTTCGCGTCCCCTGCCACCCCACATTAAAATTACAGGTAAAGAAGGTTACAGCTAATTAATTACGTAATAAGCCACCTATGAGATCTGAATCCGTAAAATAGTGGACTCAGCCCATCTTAAATTAGTAAGAAATGTACCCGCATTTTCTTGGCTCGAGAATGTGAAACCATTTAGGGAAAAACACCCTTAGTAGACTCGGCCAGGACTCAAAACTCCGACATTCTTCCCATCGGCAAACCAGATTAGATGAGTTTGACATCTATTCCACGTGGCTACTGGTGCGTGCTTAATCTTTATTTAACTAAACTAACGAAACCACACAGGTGGGTACTTGGTCTATGGCATCAGGCTCGCAGTATAATGAATGGTCGAAAACTTAAGTTTGAGGTTCTATTTATCATTGCCATTTCCTCATTCCCTATCCACACAACTGCGGATGCACTTCCAAACTATGCCTTCCCCTTATATTAAGCCGTTGACAGCCTTGGTGTTAAACTTAATACATAATCTAAAAGGTTATTAAATGTATTTGTGAATTCAATAAACTATTTGACTATCTTAACTCTAGGTATAAATATCGTGAAAAATCGTTAAATTTCCCATAAACGCTTTCTGAAATAAGTAATTTTCAATTATAGCAATGTTGAAACAATAAGCTATTTAAAAGCAATCAATGAGGTGTGATTATCGTTGGTATCAAAAACATGGGCAAACGCTTCTGATGAAATATCTAGCTAGGGAGTCCACCTAACGGAACGCTGAGATTCTTATTTTAAGACGGGTTCATTATTTCAAAATATGATTCATGACATAATAAGATCTAAACCTTGGATTTTAAGCTTTATGATTAAAAAATAAGTAGTGAAGATAAAATTAACTCATTTTCAACGACATTTAACGCAAAATGTAGTTCTTAGATAAAAGTATATTATTAGAAACATAGATATAGGGCCAGATTCATTGTCAAACCTAGTGCGCGTCAAAACCAAACTATACAAGAAGGTATCTGCCTAAACTCAAATGTTAAGGGGCAGTTTCACTAGAGGTAGGGGTCATCTTGTGTTTGCTATCCAGCAGGAGCACTCAGTTTGACAAGGGAACTGGTCCATTGTCTCCCTCAAACAGTCACTTTTTGGTATCGTTACAGCGCACTTTTATAAGATAATAAGTTAATTTACTAGTTTTAGCGGCTTTGAGGCTTCAGAACTGCCGTTTCCGTAAGAAATATGGCAGTGGCTTGATATTTCCTTTCTAGTAGGCGGTGACCTTTAGATCCTATCTCACGGTCAATTTACAGGGATATTAGTTATAAGATTACGCTCGGACCAAGAATCTCGTTAAATAATCTTATTTTCAGTCTATGCTAGATAACAGGGAATCTGGTATCAATAAGTTTTTTACATTTTAAACTATTGGTTTTATATTTGGTTGTAAGTTACTTTTTTATTTTATTAAAATTGTTTCAATGGCACTGTTTTCTGAGTGCAGGGAACGCAAGAAATAAAGGGTATTATTTTTGCAGTTTTATAGTAAAACCTTTTTTTTGTAGAAATAAATAAAATGTGGCTCTAGTGGAAGCGTCAAGCTCGATTTTCTTCACATGATGATGTATCAACAGGTAATTAAATATTTGACATGAGTATAGCAGGATTAGATGAAGATAAAGAGTAGTCATTAAATTCCAGCACACCCTTAACAGATATCAGAGAACTGTTAGTCACCATGTAAAGAAAATTAAGCTCCATATTTGTATAGAAGCGATTTATTTTGAACAAAAACAGTTTTGAAATAAAAACTGCAAAAAACCACCTTTTCTCGCATCCCCTACACTCACACCGACAACCGCACTATGCATGGTGGGAGCTATATTACCTGTCTCACATCATTCTTTGAATTAATTCTATTGATCGTAATATTGTATGAACTTGAGATTGTCTGAAGCAGCCATTAGAGTACTTGCATTAGTATTTCATAACAGCCTGTTTGCGCTATCTTATCGGTGATCTCGTAATCATTCCTCCAATTGTGCGACACCATAGTTCGCTAGTTACTGTCGAGTGGAGAGCGACTGTGTGTGCACGTGATGGTGTGGTGAGGCGGGTATCACGCGCGAGGAGTGGTTTCATTTAGAACCGATCGCGACGCGAGAAGAAACTTGATTCTACAACACACATCCACCATCCTGCAGGTAAGAACACGTGAAAATAGTGTTGAGTTTTCACTTTTCAGTCGCTCCATGTAGTAGTAACATATACTAAGGTATAAGCTACGCCTGAAACAAGTGATGTTACTGAGCCCCCCTGCCCTCATCAATCCCCCCAATTTACGCCCAACTAACTCTACTAATCATGTGTATTTACATTGTCTTAAATCTCATTTTTAGTATACCGGTAACTAAATTCATAAACAACCGAGGTCGTCTGATAGCATTGATTTTATATCTTATCAGCAGGACCTGAATTTTGATGACGTCTTTTTATTTGTTCATCACAGACAATGCTCATAAATACATAAAATTGGTTCATGATTGCAGAAATGTAACATACTTTATTTATCAGTTTTTGTCACTTTAATTTATTTTTTTGTCTGGCTGTCTTGGTTTGTATCATTTTTAGGTAACTTAAAGGCATTCATGTTTAATAAGTATAGTTTTAAATATTACTCCTATGGATATATTTAAACACGCAGTTTTCAGAATGAAAAATAATGTAGGCCAGGGGTTGGCAACAGGTCGATCTCGCAGCAATTTTCAGTCTATCACATAAGAATACTACATTGTTATAAAAAGCAAACTAACCTTGCATTACTCCACTATGGTACAGCTTATAAGATAGGGCCATAGTTTAATCCGTCAAGGTAAGGCCCCCACCACCACCTTTCAGGGTAAACGGGGTGTATATTATATTTATTTTATAAAGGCAGGTGCATAATAACTATTTATTCGATTATCGAACGTCTCTAAGCACGCCGCAGTTCTTTTTCGACCAATGCTCTCGATGGATCAGAAGACTATATATTATGGGATGGTGATAATGAAGATGGCTCAGAAGAATCTCACTGAGACTGATTCAGAATTGAGTAAAACTAACATAGCTACTGATTTTAAAAAAAAGGTACTAATGTTTTTAGTAAATTTAATTCTATGTTAAAAATAGCTCTTATAAATAGAGTACTTTAGCTTTTTATTTTTATTTATTTTCTTAAAATCAAATCTTTTTTCTGTCGATGATAATGAAAAATTAAGGTGCGTCTTACAATAGATGGCGTCTTAAAATCTAAGAAATACGGTATTGGAGAAAATATTGAATTTAAGGAATAAATATAAGTTGTAAAGAAAAATAATAATTAAAAGTAGGGTGGAGAGATGAAGGGTGATCGCGGACCTTTGATAAATGTAAAAGTAGATCGGGTTCCAAAAAATGGTTGCTGACCCCTGATGTAGGCCATGGACTCCTCTTGGCGTGTATGGTTGTAAAATACACATTCCTGGCGATACACTGCAACTAAGCTAGAGAGGGCTGCGTTGAAAAGTGAATGGAAGCTATTACGTCTTGGACAGATCTTTACTAATAAACAATTACTAGGCTTACCAGAATGAAATAGTTGTTATAAGATTTTCATTGAATATATAATTATTGTTTTAATTTACAATTTTGTAAAGTGTGGGTTTGATTTATTCGAGTACATTTGTTACGAATTTTTGTTCATATTTTTAAGTCGTTTTTTGAAAATCTTATGTAATTTTTAGCTCTTACATAGGTCATTTTTAGGCCATCAATATCCGGGCCCTTCTTAATTTTTTTATTCATTGATCCAACTTTAGCTGACAGTAAAGCTGTAGCGAGAGTATAGCACCAGCCAGCGGGGTCTTATCACTTTAAACTAAGTGGCTTTTTGTCTTGAACCGTGTCGAGTGTGTTACTATATTATACCGTTGATTCAGCGCACACACACACACACACACCTAGGAATAAATTAGTAATTCAAACTAGTCAAACAGAAAATTTAAAAAAACTTGCATAAAATTACATAAGCAACCTTCATGCCATGATTTCCTTAAAACTACGCGACCACAGGGAGCTGGCTCTCAGCTTGATTATCACCCGACATTGCGAATAGATACATCGTCAACTCTATAGTACGTACAACTTTCCATTGACTACCTATAATATTCTTTGATTGACGACGAAACAGAGGTATTCCCGAAATTCAATTCAAAAAGGCCGCAGTTTGATTTAGAGAAAGGCGACACACCATTGAAAGCCGTTAAGGTCTCAGTGATTTCACCGAGCAGAAGTTACATCTAGCATTAGAAGGATACTGGAGTCTTGGAATTCTATTGGCAGTTTGTTTATTAATCTCTATAAGAAGTTTTATTTGTATTGAAAACAAAATATTCGCTAATTTTCATGCAGGGCTAAGACCCAGATCTTCCGATGGACGAGATGCGACTGATGAATGGGAGAATTCGAAAGAAAAATAAAAACTACGTGAAATGTGCGCTATTCAGACATGAAGACGTCATATTCCTTATTCTCTGTGAATCAACCATGATTAATCGATCTAAAAAATATATTTTTGATAGGAACTTATAACGTTAACGTTGTATTGGTAAGTGTGAGAAAGGAGGTATATTTTTAAATCAAGTAATGATGCTAAGTGGAAGCCATCTTGATCTTAGTCACATAAGAGACCAGTTAATTGTGTAAATAATTTAATTCCCCTGAACTAACGTTAAGTGTGATCAATAAACAAACCCCTTCACTCTCCTATTTCTTTAGTTGGATAGGGATTTCTAATAAAAATACCTTTGCTACTAGAATCCTGGTAGAATATATTGGGGCTGGGTTTTTTTTAATCATTTTATTTATCACTGGACATGGCATCACTAAAGGGTACGAATAGTTGCGCCTTCACGACTTTTAAAGACGAGTCTAAATCTGTATTCAATACACTAAAATAGAAGGCGCTGTTTGACAGCAATTTGCGTCAGTTATTTGCGCCCGCTTCAGAGTAGTCGCAACATGTAAATCATGACTTCAACAAATTAAAATCGCGCCAAATTATTGTAATGCATATGATAATTGTACTCCAATTAGTAACGTAACATTGGAATTTAAAAAAATGAATGTCTGGCAAGAATATAACTTGTTTCAATCTAAAGTAAGATGTAGTTACAAAGCTAATACTTGTTTAGTACTGTATAATTAATTATTCATATACAACGAACGCTATGTAATTTCTTTAGTTATAAACAAAACACAAAAAGAAATATCATGTTCCTCTAAATTAAAAAAATAGGTGTTCAGTGTATTTTTGAAACATGTTTTAAAATATGTATTCCTATTTTATTGACAGTGCAACAAAAGCTTCTAATTAATACTAGGAGTACTTTATAGAGAATTTAATTTTTGCTTGAAAAGCACCCAAAAATACTTTAAGGTAAAGTCAAAATGTAGCTCTTTTTTTTTGTTATTTTCATTATGTAATAATTTAAAATAAAGTAGCGTTGACTTTGAAAGACAATTCTTCACACCATTTGGTCAAATGAGACTCCAATGAAGACTTGTTGCCACCGTTTCATTCCTTATTTACTGAATAGATAAACGAATTAAATAATTAAGGAGCGTCCGGGGCGCAAAGTTGCGCTTTTTTTGTACTTGTCAAAGGAAGGGTAGATTTATACCCTTTCGTGAATCCGGAACCAGCTGATGTTTACTACCTCTCTTCACGCTAATACAGCAGAGCTTTCTCATCTCAGATAGATTGTTTGTTAAATTTTTTTTAAAAAAAACTAGTAAACTTAAATTTTGACAACATTTTGAAGTGTCACTTTCACAATATAGCTCTGTATTGACTACGATCGAATCCATGCACCATACACTGAAATTAGAAGCGTGCCGCCTGCTTAGGTGGTTTCATAGTCTAAACTCTAAAGCATTGGTTCCCAACCCTTTACAGCTGACGCCCCCCTTGGTAGGGGATGTTTTATATATATATATATATATATATATATTTCTAGTCACTTCATTTTATACAAAAATAACTGTAACACTCGCAGGATAGTGTTGGGAAAAAAATTGACGGAATATTATATTGATATGGCTGGCACTGTTTTGGTTTCATCAGTTGATATTTGATAGAGTACACCACAAATCGCTTTCCACTTCAAGTCGATAACGCTGTTTAGTTTTTATGAGGGTCAGAGTTGAATATTCGGTGGTGTTGCACGTGGCCGAAATGGAAGCTTAGGGTCAAGGTTAGAAAGGAGAATTGAGGGGAGGGGGGGGGGGGACGAATCCTAGGCTTGTGATATTGAAAATAAACACATTCATGCACACCTTTGGCGGGTCACCGAATTTATCACAACTGGAAATTATCTTAATTACTTTGGAAAAGATTTAAAATCAAACGTCTTCAATTTGTTTTAATGATTTTTAACGGTATTTCCGAATGGTTCCACGCCACCTCTAGAAGTGCTTTACACCCCCAGGTTGGGAACCACTGGTCTAAAGGCAGAGCTTCTAAAGTGGCAACCAATCCGCAGACGTGTTTTTAGTTGACCTCAACGTAAAAAAAAAAAAATCTAATAACTATCAAATACATTTTTGGAATTTCGGCTTATCTTTAAAAGTTGTAAGATATAATTTGTGTTAGGTGTTAGGTTTCAAATCAAAAGACTAACAAATTACTTAAAAAATATTCTAGATTTTACTATTTTTGTTTTAATTTTGAATTTTTCTCCATTTCAAATTTAGATTATATCTAATATCATGCTTATACCATAGTTCAGTAAAAATAAAGAAATGGAGTAGACTTATTTTTGTCATTTGGTTTTCCTTACAGCCTAGTTACATTTAGGTGTAACTTTTGCTATAGACTGGAATGCCAATGATGGGTAGATCGAGGTTCAAATCACGGTTGGGTGTACTGGGAGTGGTTTCACTAAACGATTTCCCATCCTACCTCCACGTGAATGTCCCTACACTTCCTTTAATCCCAGCCTCTCATCCCGAACGCATAGTAAGATGGGGTTCACAGAAAAAAAAAGTAGGGAACTGATTGGAGCATCAGGTCAACATCATCTGATAGTCAAGGAGGAAGGAATCAATGGGAAAATTAATTTATAATAACCGCGTTTTACCACCTATTCAGGTTGTACGCATCATAATTTCCCTAATGGGGTAGGGATGATTAAGGAAGCATTTTTGAGGTAATCTGCTCGTATTTGCGTTGAAGGAGAGTGGGAAACTATTCAGGGAAAAACCACCCTCAATAGACCCAACCTGCATTTTAACCCCGATCTCCCTATCACCAGGTCAGTCTAACACAAGAGTGACGCCGTAGACCATTCGGCCCCTGAACCCGGCGAATAAATATTGCAGGCCCAATCACGCGCACTATTTATTATTATTAGCACCGCGTCTTACTACCCGTTCGGGTTATACGCACTTACGCTAATGTGTAATGTTAGGGTGATTGTGAGATGAAATGAAGGACCTACAGTTTAACATGGAATCCAAACCACGGTGGAGGCCTAGCATTCCCCACATTCACAAGATGTCTTGTCAGAGGTGAAGGAAGGGTTTGGTAATCAGATAAATCTGTGCCGGGACCGGGGACACGCGCACTAAACGTCAAGCTCATCTAGTCTGATTTGTCACGATAGTAAAACTATTACAGACCCGAGACGGTGGGCACGCGCCTAAACGTCAAGCTCATCTAGTTTTGTTTGCTGGTGATTTTAGAGGTCTTAGTTCGAATCCCGTTTGGGTTTACTGAGGATAATGTTTCTTAAACTACCAATAGCGTTCCCACCCTACAGCGTCTTTCTACTCGTATTGGATACTCACATTTTGTATTACGCTAATAAGGTAGAGATGCGCAACGTATAATTTTGAGGAAATTTATCAACATTTATGAAGATAGGAGAGCTGGAAATGGTTTAGGAATAAACACCTTCAATACCCCCTATCTGTGATTCTAACTCTAACCTCTCTGTCATGGCAAAATAAACATCGAGCCAGATATTTAGTCTACATTCCCATTGATATAGGTCAACCCAATTTCAAGTTCATTAAATACCTTATCTTAAAATTACTTTCTTCCTGTCCTTTGAAGCATACTTGTTGATCCATGTTTAAATGTTTGTAGTCTAGATAGTATGGCAAGGCGTTCGTTCATGCTTGAATGCTTTTAACACGAATCCTTGACAGAGGTTAATCCACACATAGCAATGGCGTGTCCGTTCCGCGGTTCTGGTAGCAAGTCTCTAGAGCCACTTTTGATTACTTTTCTGTAGCTTTATCAAGTTTGGTCCCTGAAATAAATAGTGATTTTCTAAAGTTTAGGTTATTAACTTAAAAAGGTTTTGTTGCATTGCGGTATTGTATTCCAGCCAGGGAGGAGAAGGGGGAATTCTTAAGCCAGCCGGTAATATTAGCAATTTTATGAGCCAATCAAATCTCACACTCAACCATCTCAAATCGGTACGCATACGCTTTTGATAACGCATGCGCTGTAAAGCCAGAAGCAAGGACACAGCTTCGTTGACCGTTGTGAGAAGATTTGAAACAACCAGTTATTGGAATGTGTGGGTAACCATGTATTGGATTGTGATAAGACACAGCGTTATAATTTGAAGAAAACATTTATCGGGAGAATGATCTAAAAGTCTAAACGATATATGTATCCACTAAAAAATAAAAGTTGTTGATAATCAGCTGTTTAAGTTAGCGTTGCAACGAATCATGGGTCAACATACGGCGTGTGAGTTGCTGCGACGTTCAAGCAGATTTTGTTTTCTATTTTGGGCGAACGTGTGAATCAAGCCATGGGACTCTTTGGTCTTCCAGCGAACAGAACATTGCTCCTCCAGTTGTTTAATAACATAGGATACCATAAATACTTCTTAGAGCGAATGCCACAAAACGCAGTAAACAATTAAATAAAAGAAGTTTAAGTGAAATAACTCTTTTTGTTGAAAGAAATTACTCTCGACGCAGAAGTCTTGTTTGTTTTGTCAAGTGCAAGTATATTTATTTACACGCCTCAAAGGAACTTTCTAAAAAGAGCTGCTGATCCTTCCCTCAGCAGTAAGATATAAACCCTTTTCTATTCTTTTATCTTTTCAACTAAAGAATATAATATAGGATAGTTCAGTTTACTTAACTTTATATTTATATAGTTTTGTGTAAATTTTGAAAAACTACAAATGGACAAGGGAATCGAACCCGGAACCCCCGGTTTAGTGCGTCGATTCTCCACCACGGAGTTAACCGGGATTCTTTCCGTGCTAAGTCTTTCTTAGCTCACATTTAAGTCAGTTTGTGACTGACGTGTGTAAATCGGCTACCTTTTTAGATACCATTGATATCAACACCCCCGCAAACTTCCGTGCTGGGTGTCCGGGGTTCAATCCTCGCTCCCGTCACATATTAATTTGATATACAAACCCTTCCTTCACCTCTGACAAGATGTGTATTAATCACAACTTGTGAATGTGTGAAACGCCAGGCCTCCACCATGATTCGGATTCCATGTTAAACTGTAGGTCCTCCATTTCATCTCACAATCACTCTACTATTACACATTAGAGTAAGTGCGTATAACCCGAACGGGTAGTAAGACGCAGTGCTAATAATAATAATAATAATAATAATAATACCGGCTAAGTCAAGGATCCCGGCTTTGATTTCCACGTCTTATCACTAATTTGGATTATACACATACGGATACGTTAGGATCTAATTACAGTAATGTGCTAAGGATGAGGAATATTGAATTTAAAGGAGCTGTAACCGTATTTTCGTGAAGTGTGTGTAAAGTCACTTAGTAAAAACCACCCTCATCACATCCAACCTAGATTCAAACCCCGATCACATGTCATCGGAAGTATAGTCTATTGAAAGAGTGACGCCTTAGTCCATGCAACCAACAAAGTGGGTAGCTTATAAATGACTATGTGAACAATTAATTAGTAGGCCTAAGTATGTAATAAGAACAAGTGTTTTCACATTAAAAGAATACATTAGTAGATTAAGTAACCATTATTGTATATGGCACACTCTTTACTCAGCTAGATTAGTTAGGGAGGATATGTTATTTTATTTCATGGATACTAGTATTGATTTTATTGATTTTTTTAAAACTATGAGTAAAATAAGGGAATGTTGTTAAGAAAGGTGACGAAAAGGGTTATGACTGGGGACACACTAGGACGAAATAATTACATCTTATAAATTAAAGAAAATATATTATAAAACAAAAGCTTAAGTTGTGTAAACTCAGAAGTTTTATTTTTATTTTGAAAATAATATTGAAATATTATCTAGTTTAAAGATCTACAAGAAACAATTCACACGCCTGGGACAGCTTTTATGGGTAGCAGGAACAAAAAAAGAAAAAAAATCTCATTAATTAATGGATCACTTATTATGTGATTCGATTTTGAGAAAATACAAATTTATTCATAATTTACTATTCCTGAAGTTAATTTAAACCACAAAATAATAATTTAATATTAATATGAGTTTCGCAGATCTATCCCAGGCTTGATTGGAAAGGAATATGTCAACTATTCCAAATGGCGGCAAGAGATGTGTATTCTACTTACTTACTCTTCCTGAAACTACATATTCTCGCAAAATATTGTTTGAAACTTTGTGTATAACATACAATGTAGTGAAAAGTGACCTTGCCTTTTATAGAGTAAATAATTTTCGCAATAGCTTTAATCTAGTCAAGATGTTTATCGATTCAACAAACACCGCATGCGACGTGTTTAACAACGATGTTGGGGCCAAATCTTTGTTCTTTCCTCGTGTGACAATTGTGAAAGATGGTATCCCAAAGATTGTGGAAAAAAATTACGGACAAACTATACAAAATTCTAAGCCATACAGGAGTGAATGTTCCATGGACATGTTCTCATATTATAAATATTCTCAACTATAACCTATCAGTCAGCTCAAGAACATTGGCTAACACAAAACAGACTTGTTTCAGCACAAGACAATACGATGCTAAGTGTACTGGAGACCATATTTAATGATATTGATTAAACCAAACAAACATTAATTTCTCTAACGACTAGAATGGATCAGGTGGACAAAGAGGTTAATAAAAATTAACGATTACGTGTCTTCTTTTAAGGGGAATCATGCTTAAGAACATTTTTGAAGAAAAACCTTGTCCCCCCCCCCCCTCCACCTCCTCAACAAAACTTATTATTATTATTGTTTCGATTTCAAAATATAGTTTTATATGTTTTTATTTTATTTGGAAGCTGTTTTAACTGATGAATTAAGATGTATCAAATTTTCCAAACATCTTAACTGTACGTTTTTTTATATTTGACATAATAGCTTGCTATTGATGAACGTGAACGATTTTGGCGGGGTGATGGGACTCAACACTTCCAAAAATAATACATTAAATTACTTCTCTGTGTGGTAGAGAGTTTAAATTCTTTAAGCATATATAGGGACCACTCCAAATAAACATAAAAAAGTTAGACCATTTAAAATCGTTAAACGGATTGCTGATAAATGGAGAAGTTATAGTTAGAAAATATTTTTTGAAATGAGGTGGAACATTATAATTTGACAAAAAGGTAGAGAAAAACTCCAGATAACCATTTGAATCTTAGAATTTAAAATTTCTCAGTGATTTCGAAAAAGAGTTTGGGAAGAAGAGGAATCAAACTTTTACAAAACTAAAACTGCTTATCAATATAGTAGAAACTTGAAATTTGGCATTAAAGTAAAGAAACCACTTCAAATAACTATAAAAGTCCGATAATTTTAAAATGGGTTTCCAAAAAATATAGGGGGTGGGGTTTATAAAAAAACTTTTTAAGTATAGTAGTAAATATAATTTGGCAGACAGGTATTAAGTATAACTCCAGATAACTAAACAAGTCTAAAACTATGAAATTTTTAAGTGGTAATTGGACTAATAGGGAGAGGGGTGTAAATTAATATAAACCATTTATTTTTAGCGTGGCAGAAAACTTAAATTCGGAAGGAAAGTAAATGGGCCACCAGAAGTAACCAGAAGAATCTCAAGATTTTAAATGGTAGCCCGGGATATAAGGGAAAAAGGGAGGGGGAAGGGTATATAAAATCACTTTTAGGTGTGGTAGAAAATTTAAATTTAGCAAGCAGGTAGAAGAATTCCTCCAGATAAAATAAAAATAGAACAAATTGGAGAAATTACTAGGATGTTGAGGAGAAGGGGGGTTGGGCGGTATTTTCAAAACTAGCACCAAAACTACGTGTTTGTGATAAAGAACTGAAATTTAGCTAGTTGGCTTAGGGACTATTCCAAATAAACATAAAGGTATGAAATTTTAAATTTTAAAATGGAGTTCCAAAAGAAGTATAAAATAACCTGTTAATATAGAAAATTAAATTGGCCAGGAACTTTGACAATAATTGTTTCCCTCTTGATGACTACATATTATTAATTTTGAGTGGCATTATTAATTCACATTGTGGGCGGTTAGTATGCTAGTTTATGGGATTCCAAAGCTATTTTACTCTGACTGTATTTATGTGTTTCATTCAGTGTTTTTGTTATTTATATTTTTCAATTAATTCAATAAGGGCGTAGGCCTAAGTAAAAAATTTTAATTCTAAATAGATAAAAAATAAAAACAGTATTAACTGTGTTTAATATGCTAATCTGATATAATCTACTTTAGATGAAAAATAAGAAAAACTAAATGATTACGAAAATTCTTACAAGGGTCCAACGAGATTCTAATCCCCTTCACACGGGTGCTTCTAGCCTAGAAAGTTTGAGAATCTCTGATTTAGAGGCCACAACAATTAGTTTTTAGAACCTCACCTTACTACTCGTTCGGGATATCCACATTTAATAGCACTACTATGGTAGGAATGAAGAATCTAGAATTTAGTGGAAATCTACCCACATCTGCTTAGAGGAAGAGTTGAAAACTATTTAGTAAAATCACCCGCAGAACACCCAGCTCGGGATTCGAGTCCAAGCCTTCCCGTCACCATAAAACCGAACCAAGTGAGCTTGACGTTTATTCCGCGTGCTCACCGATACGGGTAGCAAGCATATTGTTCTAAAGATAATTTACATAGTAAGTTTTTATTATTGTACAGGATGTCCCACCCGCTACCGATCCCGGCATTTATTTATTTTAACTCTAATGAAGATATTGCAACGAAATTTGAAGCGGACTTGCCTCATTTAGTGAGAACTGTGATGACTTCATAATATGTGCTGGAAGTGGCGCCACCATTTGTGTCCAGACAGGAATGAACCCGTTGCACCATATTTTGGAAAGTCCTGGTCAATACGCCCGCAGTCATTGCCTGCATTTCTTCGTTTATGTTCGCTTTCAAGGCGTATATGCTTCGTGGTTTGTTTTGGTAAACTCTCCTTTTCAGATATCC
>CABFVX010002420.1:59443-76142 GCA_902151425.1 Timema shepardi
CCCCCCCCCCAAAAAAAAACTTAATTTCAGCCTTGCTGCCCTGTGATGTGTAGGATGTCGCTCCATCCTGCTGAAAATATTCAGTGAAGAGTTCCTTGTCGTCCAACTGATTTACAAAGGTGTTGAAAGACGGTACAGTCAAAACGAGAAATTTCATGAAATAGACATTTCCTAATTTTTTTTGCAATGATCAATTCAATATCATTTATAAAATCAACTATTAGAGTTAAACAAAACCAAAACAACGACATTATGGTCTACAAAATGCTATAAAAACATACTCTCGGGGTATACGAAGAACAGCATTTTTATGATTAAGAAGGTTGTAATATTTTAGCACTTTTAACTGCTTTTACATTAAAAATTATTTGTGTTTGACATATTACATACATATATATCATTGTGTAAACCTCATATGAATATCTGGTTATACTAAATTTCAGCCCCATATATTAATTACTTTGCCTTAACAATAGCACGCAAAAAAAAAGCATAAAATATCAAGTTTGACCCTTTCGTGAACTCTTATGATTTGAAAATCATTTAATCATTGTTTAAAATAGTGCAATAAAATATTGATGGTCGAATGATCTTAAATACAAATATAGCCTACAATAATTATTATAAACTAAAACATCACCATTATATAACATATACAGCCTACAATAATTATTATAAACTAAAACATCACCATTTATATAAAATATTTGTTTTGTCAATTCAAGAGAGACAAAATGAAATTTTTTACCATTCTACATTTTTAGTGATTAATTAATATTTTTCTAAAAAGTAACGTTTTGAGTTAAAATGAAATTAAATATTGAGCAAAAATACATTGATTGGATTCACATTTCACAATTATTTTCCAAAGCTGTATAGTATTTTTTTTAAATACAGGCAAAACTCTTGTCGTAAATAAAATATTGTTTTCAAAATATACTAAACTTATCTTACCTTTTATTTATAGTAACAACTCTTACACAAGTCTAGTCGTCATTATGAAAAAGTAGCTTAATTTCGAGTTAACATTATTTCTGACTTGTCCCCCCCTTTCCCTTCGTTTCCCAATACAGATGATTTAAATCAATACACAGGCGAGATATGTAGGGCATGTTAAGTCTGTAAGTTGGCACCCCTCCAGAACAGCAGCCGTCAGCCAGTTAGCTGTCATAATGTCTGTTGATGTGGGCGGCACTTGTAGACATATATACTTCAAGAGCACGAATGAATCTAAACCAG
Organism: Timema shepardi; assembly: GCA_902151425.1. Lineage (NCBI taxonomy): Eukaryota > Metazoa > Arthropoda > Insecta > Phasmatodea > Timematidae > Timema > Timema shepardi. The sequence goes on from CABFVX010002420.1 coordinate 60,683, forward strand.
AATCAAATGAGTAATAGAACATTTGCAAGCAAAGCCTTAGATACTTTTTTTTTTTTGCTGAGACATTTTGTTTAGTTTTCTTTGTTTATATGATCAAAGAAAACTATATATATACACACAAATAACTTTTTATATATAAACAAAGAACTTTTTATATATAAACAAAGAACTCTTTATATATAAACAAAGAACTCTTTATATATAAACAAAGAACTCTTTATATATAAACAAAGAACTTTATATATATATTTATATATAAACAAACAAAGAAAACTAAACAAAATGTATGTGTATATATACATATATAATGTATACACACATACTGACACATTGACATTGTTTGGTTTATGTATACATACTATATTATGCTCAAGGGTGGTGAACCGGTGAATGGGTGGTAGGGAGAATAGTCCCTCTAGAAAGAATTCTTCCCGCCTCGATTAAATATTCCCCCTCCCCCTTTTTAGATGTATTTAATTCCCTTTTAATACTATCGAATATAAAGCTGAAAAATGGCCTTGCATCAAACTCCAAATAACTTCTTAAGGCATCCAATGTCCAATAATTTCTTCCTTTGTTACTATCTGAGAACAAAATTCGAATACTAAGCACTAATTTGTATTTCGGCTCTCGGGCATTGGGTTAATGCTATGAGCGATTAAAACTTAAGCGAATCTATGTAATATGGAAGCCAAAGCCGGACCAGTGTCATCAATCTCGTAATAAACTGTATGGCCGGTGACGAGGCGTTCGAGGTTCGATTCCTGGGCGGGTGCGCTGGGAGTGGTTTCCCACCGTTTCCTTTCCTCTTTACAATCTAATGAAGGTACATTTTCTCTGATATACGTTATTAATTTCAGACCCTCAAAATAAGTAAACCTTTAATAACATTGGCGATAAGCTAAATAATTTAAAAACAAATTGTATTTGTAAACGGATCTTACTGGAAATCCATATTATGTTATAAACAATTGGAGGAGCATAATTTGATATAAGACCTAGTTTTTTTCATATTGCATTTACTACTCTGCACACGAGCATTGCATCTGTGAGTGTATGTTTGTTTGTGTATATCCTTCTTATACCATGTTAACTACTCAACAAATTATTACCAAACTTTCATATGCACAAGCTAGGACATTTACAATTTTTATTTTGTATCTTTCTCTGGTTCCGCCTTCTAAAAGTGGCAAAAGTAAAAATTGAACACTCTTTTAGGAATGTTAGGCTATACAATTTTTGATTAAACCTCTCTAACTGCACAAACGTGACGTGTTTACTCTACGAGGATGCTCTATTAAAATAACCACTTTCGACTGCTCTACTATTTATTTTAATTCGTAAAACTAACACACATATATAATTTATACCGACCTAAATTTGTATTTTCAGTAGTAATACTGCTACAGTAATATTATAATTATCTTTCTTGTGGGCAATAAGTTCCAGGTTATTACTGACCATAGCTTCTGAATAAATAATGTGATGTCGCATATTTAACGCTTAACGCCACTAGAATTACATAGCAAGCATATTAATTTGTGACACCATACTAATTCATAAATATAAATCACACGAGCACAGCTTCAAAAATATGTAACTAATTTATTGAACAGATTCCTTACCTTAAAATTAATTTACATCAATTAACTCAATCTAGCTTAACTTAGACTTAACCTAAACTAGCATAACTCAAGCTAACATTTTAAAAATCTAGCCATATTATCAGTTATATTACAAACCTAAAGTAACTAAACTTAGGCTCAACTATCTCATATCAAGCTATCTTGAACTTAACTTGATACAGTTTTAACTAGGATTAAACCAAATTTGGCTTTACCTGACCTGACCTAACCTAACATAATCAAGACAAGTATTTTCACCGATAAAAATGTCCTCTTCCCACATAGAATTAATTATTGTGAGTTTGTTAGGTTTATGTAAATACCACCACACTACTTTGTTATTGAGACCCATAACGGTTCAAAATTATTTAAAAATGCTGGTCTTTTCATGTTTGAGAGGCAAAGACACTAAAAAAATTGTCCTCTTTCTTTGACACTTAATAACACCTTTGAATATTAACAATAACCAAAAAAGTATTTTATCGAGTCATTCATAGTGTTTATTGCTAGAATCGCAAGAGGAGAAGCTGTAGCATATATTTATCTCCCTCAAGAGGAAATACTGAAATATCAGTGAGTGCTACCATCTTGCCAAATGGTCTGCAAGGAATCTGGCATCTTCCATATGGCTCGACAATCTTGTATGCGTCGTGTGTGTCGACATCACTCCAACTTTAATCAATATCTGTAAAAACATTGATATTAGCAAATATTCAAATATAGTTATAAATAATTATGAATTTTTGATTACACCTAAACGTTGTTTTACAAAATGTATAGCTCTAATTTGATAGTAAACATCTTTAAGTTCTTCAGGCAATGTTTGGGACCTAATTCAGCATGAAAGTATGTCTTGATTTTTCTTGTGAATGGTCGTTTGGAGTATCATTAGTAAATACAAACTTTTTTGCATTAAACATTGATAACGTTTTACTTTATAATTAGTTTTATAGTTATATTGCATTTTGCATTTATTTGTAAGTTTGTTTAATTTTCGCCATTACATATTTTTGGTATTTTTGTAGCATCGCATCTTATTACCTGTTCATGTTATATGCATATGTACTAATTAAGTTAGTGATTTAAGAATAAGGTAGGTTAAATTTAGAGGAAGTGTACCCGCATTTTTTGTGTGGAAAACTGTTTTGGAAAATTTTCTCTGGATTTGGACCCCAATTTCCTTGCCATCGACAGTCTAGTCTTTTGTGAGAGTGACACCTTAGACCATGCGGCCACTGAATCTGGTATTTATTACATTGTTATACACGATCAAATTTGTTTGTATAAAATCATGTAAACCTATTAGTGTTTCATGGGAATTATCTAACAAACAAACATGTGTACCTTCACCGGTGGACACGTGGACTATATTCCAAACTCATCTAGTCTGATTTTCTGGTGATTGGGTGTTCAGGGTTTGATTCTTGGCCGGTTATACTGAGGGCGATTTTCTCCTAAATGGTTTCCCACTTTCCAAACATACACTCGTGCAAATACGTCTCCTCTAAAATATACGTTAATCATCCCTGACCTTTCTCGTGATTAAATAATATCATGTATCAAAAGCCCAGACGAGAAACAATAGGAATATAAATCACATTCTTAAGCAACGATTAAAATTAGTTTGGATTGACATTTTACCTATATTTAGTCATTAGCACAGCTGAGACAATCATACTGAAGGAATGCTTTAACCACTTGATAGGGCCTGTGACAACTTTTATTTACCATAACAGTGGCTCTTAGTTAAACACTTAAAATAACTTCCTTAGCCACTTAACCTTGACTTTGGTATCCATTTAACACGCCTGGGCTGTGATTTATTGTGAATGCCTTGATCATTAAACCTATCTACTCCAACAATATAACAAAGTGGTTCTCCATTTAACATGCGTATTTAACATGACAAGTTATGATCCTTTTCATTTAGCTAAGTCGCTACCCATTGAGAATGACTGCCCTGTCCATTGAGCTCACCTTGGTTAATCTCTGTTCAACACAAGTGTCGTTAACATTTAATGTGAGTGGCTTCCGTTGAACATGACTGATCTTTTAATTTAACATGCCCGTTTTAAATATGGAATGATTGTCATATCTTTTAGCTTGGCTTAGAGTGTTTAATCAATTTAACATGGTCGTTCAGTTTAGATAATAGTATTAAACTCAAAACTATCGTTGAAACTCATTGGTGGTCTTTGGCTAAATTACATCATACACCAAATGGTCATTACTAGTTTTAAAATAGTTGTTCACTAATTGGTTATCTTTGTCTAAACCTGTTAGTCAGTAAATGATCATGGCTAGCTTTAAAAAATGAGCAGTTAAACTTGAATGTAGTGTAACCTTTAAGTAACCAAACCTACTCAAATCTACATAACTCGCTTTAGCTCCTAATCCAAAAATGGTCTAACAAACCCAAAATATTGTTTCATAGCTTTAAAATGTTTACTAACATTCAAAATAGAATCCTAATATATCAAAACAATCTATCAAACCCTCTTTTAACCCTAAAATGGCTAATCATAATACAAAATATAACCATATTTAACACACAATGATCAATAAATTCAGTTTTACCTATGAATTTTACCTCATGGTTGATCATGTAGCTCAAGAAACCTTGAGAAAATACGATCCTTTTTTTTCAGTCAAGAATGACATTTTTTAATCATATTATAAATGTAATTTTATAGTTATTGATAATACTTATCAAAAGTAACAGCTTCACACGTGTGACGTATGAATAATTGAAAGAAGATCTAGTAACTTTGTCAGAAAAGGCTATTCTTATGAATATTGGATATTAGAGTTTATTAGATTAAAGTATCGGCTTAAAAATAGCATGTCATCCGCTTCGGTGGTCTCATGGTCTAAGGCGCTATTCTCGTAGTAGACATGAATGTCAATGATTGCGAGATTGAGGTTCGATTCTCGGTTGGTTGTAGTGTTGTTTTTTCAAAATGGTCTTCCACTCTCCCTTCATTCAAATGCGGGTAAATTTTCTCTAAATATAACTTTTGCAATCCCTAAAACTATTATCTTAATTATACTACTACAAAGCCACATGGCTGACTGACGGACATTAATGTCCACCCACTTCCAGATGAGCTAGAAACTTTAAATTTGGCAAACTTATAGCTTTTAGCCTGTAACCGACGGAAAAATTCCAAAAAGTTAAAAATTATAATTTTTAAGCCCCCCCCCCCCGAAAAAACATAATGATGGAGCAACTTTTAAAGTCGGTGCGGACTTTTCTTTGGAGGTCTCTTGTTGCTAAACGGTAAGACCTATCAAAAACGGCTCTGGAATTACATTAGGATACATCCACTTGCAAAGGAAACTCACTGGGGGTTTTGGAGGTGGAGCCCCCAACGAGCAAAGCGGTTTAGTATATAAACGTATAGACCCGAACGGTTAGTAAGACGTGCTGCTAAAATATATATGTAATCTATTACCGCTTATTTGAAGTATTAATCTTTTGCTGTGATATCAATGTTTGTAATATTACTCATTTCTCAGAACTAAAAATCACCCATCACATACCTCTGTAGTCAATATAATTGCCCTACTAACCCAAATCACAACAATTAAAATAACATTCAAATAGTATCAAACTGTAAGTAAAAAAGTGTAAAAGGCACAGGTTAAAAACCTGTGTATGTCGTTAGAAAATATATTTTTTTAATTTAGATTGCAGACAGTGTATTAAACTAGGTTTTAAAACGGATCTTTTTTAGAAAACATTAAAATTAACTTTCAAACATAGTAGGTTACGATGAATGCAAACATTAAAAAATATTATTTTACAAGTTTTTAGTAAATAATATTAATTTTTAACTTTTAATTTATTCACTCATAAAAGTATACAGTCACAATCGTCTGCCAAAGAATTTCAAACTCTACTCTTGGCGAGCTCTTCTGCTAAATTGTACATTACTAAAGCTTTTTTTTAAATCATGGATTCGAAATCTGAGCTTACTTAAATTTAAAACAAGAAGCCCAAGGGGCGTACTGAGTACTGTGTTGTGTTCATGTGTGATGACTGCCTACGGGAGGTACTGTATTGTGTTCATGTGTGATGACTGCCTACGGGAGGTACTGTATTGTGTTCATGAGGGATGGCTGCCTACGGGAGGTACTGTATTGTGTTCATAAGGGATGACTGCCTACAGGAGGTACTGTGTTGTGTTCATGTGTGATGACTGCCTAACGGGAGGTACTGTATTGTGTTCATAAGGGATGAATGCCTACGGGAGGTACTGTATTGTGTTCATAAGGGATGACTGCCTACGGGAGGTACTGTATTGTGTCCCTGCGTGATGACTGGCAAGGGGGACATACTGGGATATGTCCATACGTTTTGATAGACAAGGGGACGTACTGATAACTTTGCTTTGATTCTTTTTTCAGGTTAGCGCCAAGCTGCAGGTGATGGGTTGGGACCTGGGATGAGGCGATCATTGCATCAAGGTCATCACCATCAGCTGCGTCGTCGCCGCGGTCGGAGACGACAATGTACACCATGCTCGCCCGCAGGAACTGGGTGCTGCGTCTCAGTATCATCCTGAACGTGGCTGTGCTGCTCTACGTCGGCACGCATATTGCCTCAAAGAGTGGTGGCGCTGACTTCTTGGAGGAACTTCAGGACTCCGGCAGGAATTTGGCCTTTATTGACTTAGGGCAGCAGCAGCAGCAGTCGGCGCAGGGGACATCGGAGGGCGGCTCAACTCGAGCAGAGAGCAGCCCTAGAACGTTTGACAATCACCTCCCCCCTGCGCCTCAATCCCCTCTAATAGAAACACAGTCTTCACATTCTTCGGTGCCCAGCACCATACAAACTAAAAAAGTGCAGACTAAACCGACTGGAAAGGACGTTTCTACGACGCCTGAACTATCCGCTCCTTCAGAGGCGGTGTCGAGTACGAAGAGTGAACAGTTAATCGTGAGTGAATCTGCGCTACAATCGCTCGAGGAATTGATACAGTGCCATGATAGGAGCACCGAACCACGGACCGCACAGCGTAGTGACTTTTGGGTCCTTTACAACTATGTGACGCCGAGTCGAAAGTACCGTTGTTTCGAGAGTATCACGTACACGACCCACGCGGATTACACGTTCCTGGACAACTTGGGTCCCCTGCTGGACCGGTGGCGTGGACCAGTGTCGCTTGCTATGCACGCGCCGGGGGCAGACTTTGCTCCGACCGTGGAGGCTATCCGCTACGCTCGGGATTGTCTCTCTCCTCTGGTAGCGGAGTACGTCACCTTCCACGTGTTCTTCGGCAGCAGGCATGTGCCCAAACAGGTAAACACACACGTCTAAGATCGCCACTCACTATAAAACAATTTAGCTTTTTCTAGAAGAGGAAGAAAAATGGAACATTTTATAAAGTTTTGGTTTATAGTTTGGCTCAGAATGATTAAACAAAAATCAAAGTGAATTAATAATGTTTCCTTAGAAACTGTTGTTTTTCAGTAAAACTTAAAAAAAAAAAAATTCAAATAAAACTAGTGTGTAGGTTTTTATTTAAAAAAAATCAATGGTGTGGCCTATAGGAGAGTTTTTTTTTAATTTCTTAAAACGTAGTGAACCTTTTTTGACATAAAATAAAACTATTCCCTACATTTTTTAATAAAATATTTGTTTAGTTTTACTGTTTATTTAGAGAAAACTGTTAACACGCTGCACTGGTTAGTATTTTAAAAGCTTGGTGGATTAGGTTGCCACGCACCCGGAATATCGGGATGGTTGGCAAAACACAAGAAATCTGTGTTTCCAGAAAAAAATCTAAAATCACAATGAATATCGCCAAATCTAATTTAAGCTAGCATATTTCGAGATTGCCTAAATGGCTAGAATAATGATAATAGTGGATAGAAGAAAAAGGGAATTAAAGAATGAGACACTCTGATTCAAATATGCCTTATATTCCTTGAAACATTGGGTTGTGAAACGACTGCATATATTTGCCAAGGAAGAGTAGGTAGAGAGAGAATTCTAAATTAAAATAATCATTCAAGTTTTCTTCTCATTTCTTGGTATTTATGATTCTTTGGAAAATTAAGATCATGTTTTAAATATATATCCGGGAGGCTCTATCCTGTCTATATTAAATCGACAGATTCTAAACAATTATTATTATTAGCACCGCGTATTACTACCCGTTCGGTTTATACGCACTTACGCTAATGTGTAATGGTAGGGTGATTGTGAGATGAAATGGAGGACCTACAGTTTAACGTGGAATCCGAACCATGGTGAAGGCCTGGCATTCCCCACATTCACAAGTTGTGATTAATACACTTCTTGTCAGAGGTGAAAGAAGGGTTTGATAATTAGTTAAATCTGTGCTGGGACCGAGGATTGGAACCAGGACCCCCAGCACAGAAGTCTGACACCTTACCCCTAAACCACCAGGTCATTGATTCTAAAGAAGATCATCTTATTAACTATCGGAGGATGATTTAAAAAAAATAATAATACTTTTACACACATTATCAAGAAAATATTTACAAAATACATTATTTTTCCAAACTGAAATTTTTTTTCACTCAAAATGTATTTTTATTTTCGTCTATGTTTGAAAAATTAAAAATAATATTGTAAAATATGAAGAGTTAAGGGTGTTGAAGTCTCGGAACTTTTACCAGAAAGTGAACTGTTGGCTCCAAATAAGATTCCGGCTGTGTTATTGTTTCAAAAATATATAAACTTAAATATTACAATTTTTAATATCCTTTTAATTTGATCAAATTGACGTTTTAATTAAAGGAATTAGATTAGCAAATATTTCAAAACTATTAATTTCATCTAGTGGATATTTTGCATTTGTCATAATGGTTTGCTATACATGATCTGGTAAAGATTACAATATTAACACCAAAATACTTTATAAAATATCTATTATGTATTATTACATTTAAAAATTACATTTTCATGTAACTTTTGTAATTATTTCTTTTCTTTTTATCTTTAATATTTTAGATGTATTTCAAACATGTAGCAGATCAGTTCAAAACCATATTCCATTTTTGCATCTATGAGGAAGTTTTTTTTCCTTACCTAATTTCATTCTCATACTGTTAACAGATTTAACAAGTCATTGCCTCACTTTACAAAAATTTTACAAAAGATGGGGTAGTATAAAACCTGCATTACACCCACTAAGCTAAAGGTTAATCTTATGAAATTTCTATTTCAACTACCATGAATGATAATGGGGAAATGAGAAGGAAATTCAAAGTTTGACGGACTATATGCACAGTGCAAATAGTTTACGCTTTAACAGTATAGTCACATATTTTTTTATTAATTAACTGAATAAACGCTTTTAAACTATTTTAAAATAAATAATTGTATTCATTAGTACGTTAAGCATAAGTTTATATATTAATATAAGGCAGTAAACATGTCGGGAAATGCAAAGAGAAAATGGTTTGGTTAGAGATAGCAAAGCATAAATTGATCAAGCTCATTCACATCAATGATCACGAAGATCAAAAGTGTGAGTATCATGTTTTCCAATGATTAGGGGATGGAGTTTGAACCCCAATGGTTGAATATAGGTGGCTTATCATAAATTATTTCCCAGTCTCCCTTCAAACAAATAATGTACACACTTTCTATAGATTATACATTTACATCTTTGTCCCATTATTGTAACGGGTGGTTACATGCAGGGAAAAGAGAAAAAAACACAATTTATGTCAATAAACCCAGGGAATTTATTTAAAATGAGCAAAAAACGTGTAATTTAAATTCTTGACTTAAAAAAATCCTTTTAAAGCTATTAACGTTTGTTTTTAAAAGTGCTAATCAATTTAATAAACGTTAAAATCCTCATTTACCAATAAAGACCAGAAAAAAGTAGTGGCAGAAAAAGTCTGGTTTGAAAATCCTGTAATAGTCATAGAATTGTATACGTAGGCTAATGATTTGTAGATACACTGTGTAAATAATCAACCAATTTGAATTGGTTGTAAAATGTGAAGTTTGTAAATAATTTATACTCCCTGCACTACCAAGGTTATATTTGGGAGTGGAAGTAAACCCATCTAACAACCCTGCTGGCTATTACAAGATAGAAAATACAGTCTTAGTTAGTTCTAATTTATGCAGTTGAGTTACATCCCTTGAAATTAGATATTTTTATTGTAGGGTATTAAAAATACACCTTTAAAAAAATGGCATTAATGAATATATTAACTTAATAAAAATATATAATATAGTTTTTTTTCTGAATAGGCTGTATAAAGTTTGTGAATTTATCTAACATGGATTGATTTGGTTCTAGCCGTTTACTAATTATGTCCCACATCTAGAAAATTGTTCAAGCTATCTGCATCCTTAAAAAATTGAGTACACTAGCTGTAAACAAGCAGAGTATATTTCAATGGTTGTATAATTGCATCTACATAAAGTGAGCGGGAGATACAATTATTTAAGATAACCACACGTAGTATCTATAGTCGGGATTTGAGCCCTGACCTTGCTATCAGTGGTTCAGACAAGATGAAACTGACACATTTGTTAGCATGATCCTTGTTGTGGTAAATTGAATGTTAATGTTTGTAATGTGACGGCTCATCAACTTCTCTCAAACTCTATCCCCTAATCATTGGAAAACATGATACTCACACTTTTGATCTTCGTGATCATTGATGTGAATGAGCTTGATCAATTTATGTTTTGCTATCTCTAACCAAACCATTTTCTCTTTGCATTTCCCGACATGTTTACTCCCTTATATTAATATATAAACTTATGCTTAACGTACTAATGAATACAATTATTTATTTTAAAATAGTTTAAAAGCGTTTATTCAGTTAATTAATAAAAAAATATGTGACTATACTGTTAAAGCGTAAACTATTTGCACTGTGCATATAGTCCGTCAAACTTTGAATTTCCTTCTCATTTCCCCATTATCATTCATGGTAGTTGAAATAGAAATTTCATAAGATTAACCTTTAGCTTAGTGGGTGTAATGCAGGTTTTATACTACCCCATCTTTTGTAAAATTTTTGTAAAGTGAGGCAATGACTTGTTAAATCTGTTAACAGTATGAGAATGAAATTAGGTAAGGAAAAAAAACTTCCTCATAGATGCAAAAATGGAATATGGTTTTGAACTGATCTGCTACATGTTTGAAATACATCTAAAATATTAAAGATAAAAAGAAAAGAAATAATTACAAAAGTTACATGAAAATGTAATTTTTAAATGTAATAATACATAATAGATATTTTATAAAGTATTTTGGTGTTAATATTGTAATCTTTACCAGATCATGTATAGCAAACCATTATGACAAATGCAAAATATCCACTAGATGAAATTAATAGTTTTGAAATATTTGCTAATCTAATTCCTTTAATTAAAACGTCAATTTGATCAAATTAAAAGGATATTAAAAATTGTAATATTTAAGTTTATATATTTTTGAAACAATAACACAGCCGGAATCTTATTTGGAGCCAACAGTTCACTTTCTGGTAAAATGTTCCGAGACTTACCCACCCTTAACTCTTTTCGTATTTTACAATATGATTTTTAATTTTTCAAACATAGACAAAAATAAAGACCATCTATAATTTTTTTATTTTCAATTATTTGAATGATTTTCTGCTATGCTGCCCTGTTATTTATGAGCTGTACTAAGCATAAATCAAAAGTTTGTCTCTTGTAATGCCATCTATCAGTCTTATGACAAACTAAACCAGTCTAATTCCGCTTTACTTATTCTTTATGAGCATAAGAATTAAAACTTATTGTAATTTACTTAAAGATACAATTCAGGCTTTTCATTTTGTATTGTTTGTGTGTAAAGTATCGAAAAAAAGTCTCTTCCGAGGAGGTACAATTCAGGATTTTGGAGATATAATTCCAATTTTTAAAAGATAAATAATTCAGGATTTTCATTTGGGCTCATTGTGGCAAAAAAGTCGCATCCCAGGAGATACAATTCAGCTCTCCCAAGGACCTTTCTTGTATATAATTTTATTGGTTTTTACTATATATATAATTATTAAATTAGGTAGAAAGAAAATTAGCTATTCTTGAAAAACAATATTTTTTGTGTACCTTCAATGGGTTGTAGGGGCCAACAGTCACTCCTTCGAGGAGTGAGAACCTAGGATGTGTTAAATTGTACAAAAATAAACAACTTAAAACAATACAATAATTTACAACATTTTTGGATGATTTTTAACATCTAAAACTATGAGTTGCTTGTACTAGAATTAATTGGTAAGAAAATGGTGTAAGTCCTTCAGGATATGTACATCCATGCTAGTGACGAGTATTATAGCATGTACTGTATAGCCCTAGTTTCCGGCTACTGTGTAAGTAATAACTAAAGCGCAACTGCTCTCTGCTTGCATTCTAATGTGCATCACAAATTACATGTTAGTGAGGATATTATATTGCATGTATGTTGTAGCTATCAACTTCTGTTTAAGTGAACACAGCATATCTTATTTCTGCTTTCCCCTTTAGTGTACATCACATAATTGATGCGAGTGCTAATAATATATTACTTATTTTGTGCAAATACAGACTGTTGATAAGATGACTCTCTAGCATGCCAACTGCTTTCTCATACCTGTACAAATATCCCATCATCCATGCTAGCCCAAACAATATTATTACCATAGTAGTGTAGGTGCTGGCTTCTGATAAGAATTTGGAGCAGGCCAACTGCTCTCTACTCGCACCTTAGATCAACACATCAGCCATGTTAGCGCAAACAATATATATTACCTGTTTTGTGCAGATACCTTCTGCTGATAAAGTAACTCTGGATCAGGCCAACTGTTCTCTGCCCGCACCCTGGACAAACGTCACCTCGTCCATGCTGTACAAAAGCAAAAGTAAGATCCTTTATCCGGTGAACATTGGCCGTAACATCGCTCGGGAAATGGCCGCGACCCACTACATACTGCCCTCGGATATCGAGCTCTACCCCAGCCCTGGGCTCATTATAGATTTCCTGCAGATGGTACAGAGGCAAGACCCGCCGTTGAAACACGCCAACCCCAAGGTGTTCCCTCTTTCCATCTTTGAGCTACAAACTGGTGCAGAGCTGCCGATCAACAAGATTCAATTGGTGAGTCCACATTATCAACTAAGGAGAGAGACTATGGGGCTACACTTATTATTTTTTTTTTTTAGTAAAATAAGTTGGCCTCTTATGTGCAAATATATATAATGTTAACAATAAATACATGTGTATAGATTGGTAGGTAAACTATTTATTGGAACACACTTTAAATTTGCTTAATTTAAAAAATAAAATAGTGTATATAGAAAGCTTGAAATATTGCAAATAATATCCAACACAATATCTAGACCTAAAGACGAATCAATGTATTTTAATCAAACTAAAAGAAGTACACTAAAATGTATACAATAATTTTTGCCGTTTTATTTCACGAGTTGATATTGAAATAAGCTCTATCCAAATAAAAGCATTATAAACTATTGAAAGTAACAACAAAATTGGCCAAGGCTTCACTGATATTTAGTCAATAAAATAAATGGGGGTAGGCTATTTAATGTTCTTAAAAAATAGTGATTGGTGTTATTACTACTAATGACCAGTGGTGCATGCAGAATAAGGTTGGAAAAGGCGTGGGAAGTCCTCCGCGCCCTTTCCCCTTCCCCCCCCTAGCCCACCCCTCTTTCTATCTTAGTTTCAAGCTAGAAATAGTTATGATTAATTTATAAAGCATGTAATATATTATGTATATGCTTATTTTGAAAACCAGTTTCATGACTCATTACTCCATGTCTAGCACTACTAGTCTAATTTATTGATTATGCCTTTCATATAGGTGTTGCATGGTCAATAGTGAGACAGTGTTGTAGTATTATTCTGTCCGGCCATCATATAAGATGATAGTGTTATCTTGACCCAAGAAAATTAAGTTTAAAGCAATTAATTTAGTTTAATTTGCATGATGCAACTCTTAATTTCTAACACTGAAGACAATTCCACCCATGCATACCCTTATTTAAAACACTGATAGAATTCAAAGAGATAAATACAGAACTATATTTGGACACCGTAACACACTAAAAGTGTCCTTAAAGTTCCCCATTTAAAAAATACACATAGAAATAACAGCTTTGATACAGTGTCAAAGTTTCCAACATTTGAAAGAAAGTGATTAGTGAAAGTCTTCTCAAAAAATAGTACAAATTTACAAACAGCCAAGTCCACCTTAGCTTTCTTAATAAATGTGGTTATATTTTTTTCATAAAATTACAGAGAAGCTGGGAGAGTTGGCAGATATGCTTTCTATGCCCCTAATGAATATCTCCATGTGTATGATTGCTAATGACTCAGATGTATCAGTTTGAGTACAATGCTTCCTTTTAAAGAATATAATTGATGTGTCCCATCTTTGTTCGCAGGTGAGCATGATGAATAACGGCACAGCCATCCAGTTTCACAAGAAGCTCTGTCCGGGTTGTCATAACGTGCCCAAGAGCAAGGAATGGCTGACACATCCTGTCAATCCAGGCCTACACGTGTTCCACATTGGAAAGAGAACTGGTTACTTCGTGCACTGGGAGCCCATCTTCATCGGCACACATAGCGACCCACTTTACGATGAACGACTCAGTTGGGAGGGACAAGATGACTCAGGTTTGTTCTATCTCTACATTTGACACTTGCTATATGTTCTTTTTATTGGATCCACAGGTCTACTTTGGAGCAAAATTGGTAGGAATAGGCAGACAAAACCTTTGGGTTAAATATCTTCTCTAAGGCTGATGCTACATCGACAAATAAATAAATTCTTAAACGTAAAATAAATAAAGCCATTTTCAAATTGATATTATTGTCAACTTGATAATGACTTCATTTATTTATTTCACATTCCAAAGTTTAGTCAATTTTCTTACCTTTTTTGTGCTGTTTTACATTTTATATTAATGATTCAGCCTCATTGCTTGTTCTTGCTTTCAACAACAATTAAGGACATCGCAAGGGGAAATAAATAAAGATTTTCTTTTTGTTGTTTTGAAAGATAATTGTATTGTCTCAGGGAATCAAGCTGATAATTGATTTCAATTTATAGCTCTAAAATAAATTGAGTGATTAAGATGTTTGTTTAATGCGGTAAAGATTTAAGTGTGGGATTTACTGGGTTGGTGGTAAAGGGATTAGTTGCAGGAAGGGAAGCTAGGATTTTTCTATAAATTGTTTATTTATTCCAGTCTTGGTATTTTGTGTTTTAGGTTTCATCTCCTGATTGTAATGTCTTACAGTGCATATGAGTGGGATTGTATGCTTTTAACAGTATAAATGGTTGTAAATATTAATCAAAGTCAACACATGATATGGGTAGTTTTTATTGATATTTCCTGTTCTGCTTTCGTTATTGTGACCAATGTTAAGTGGCTTATAAAGCATCAAAGCCGACGACTTATTGATTAAAACGATTTAATTGGGTGAAAAATTGCATTCCCCAGAAATTGTAATCGCATATGGCATATGTCACTGGACATCCCTTGTTCGAATTCTGAATGGCTCAACGTATGCCTTTTATCATTCTCAATACACATGTTGAGGTGTAATAAATAACTACCAGCTCTCGGTGATGGGTGCGTGCGTGAGCTAGCTAGGCTAAAAATATGCCGAAGAGCACATAAAAACTAAAGTATAGAGACCACCGGGGAAAGTGTTGGGATTCCTGGCAAGGCAACAACTTAGAACCTGAACTTACCACAATCCAAATAGTAGTTCTGAGTCAATGTCACAAAGGATTTGGCAAATAATTAAGAATTGCAGAGGGGGGTAGGATCAGTAGAAAGGGGGGGGGGG